>PNEQ01101049.1:0-113861 GCA_003012365.1 Medauroidea extradentata | reverse complement strand
TATATTGTACGTTAACTGTCTTCCTTTAAGCTATACGCATTCAATTATATTCTAAAACAAAAATTTGCTCAAATAACAATAAAATAAATCAGTCACCACTACGTTATCTGTTGAGGCCAATCCGCAGCTCCCTTCTTTACCACCTAGCCATAACATCGCATATCCATTATTAAGTCTGTGAATAGATTGAGATAAGATGTGGGCACACCCTAAGTCAACTGGCTGTTTATATAGCCACTCCAAAGAAGATATCAAGCTGCAATGAAAATGTTCTCTCTCCCCCTTCAAAACAAATCTAAGAAATGATCTTTCACAGTCAACAAAGTAAGTTTTATGGATATAATAAAATGTATTTGAAGCCGCAATATAAGGCTAAGGGCAGGTTTTACCAACCTCTGTTAGGCATTTAGCATTTGTTAAAGAGGATTGACAGAAGGTTCTACATGTAAAATCTTCTGTTAATCCTCTTTAACAAATGCTTAACAGAGGTTGGTGAAAACGGGCCTATAAGTATGGATAAAATGTAAAATGTTGTAATGATATTTATTAATCACTATTCTCAAATGTCAAAGAGTAATTTTTTAGAATTTATAAAAATTGATTGTTTAGAAATTTATTTTCTTCTAGAGGTTTAAATTTATTTTCATAAAAAAATTATATGTAAAACGGGTAATAAGTTTTCTGTTTTAAATTTTTTTTTACTTTGTAATAAAAAGTAGTTACAATTTACACGAAGAGCTAGATTTTGAAAACCATAAAAATAAATTTTTCCCTGGACTAACATTTTAACTGGCATAAATGTTTAACTATCTTTCCTAGTTAAAAAAAAAACAACGTCGTTATAACAATGTATTAATTTGTTAATTTGAGACGTGCAAAACGACCAAGAAATTAAATTAACTGAAAATTTATATATGTTGACACAACTGTGAATTTCTTCAATAACTACAGTTTAAATTTGCTTTGAAAAATTATATCACTTTTCAAACCAGATTACTTAGAAAAAACACAGTGCCGTTAAAAATATTCTTAAAACGTAGCAAGCATGTGTTTTAAAAATATTGTCGTTTAATGATTAAAGTTATATGTCTACATAAAGCTGTTAATGACCTACGATAATTTTTACGAATATGGGGTTACACTGTTACAAAGGCAATTAACAATAATGGAGCCAGCTTAAATTTGTAGATTATCATATAAACAAACATAAAATATTTATTTATATTGCCAAATTTGGTGACTAAGTTCCTTTTTTGTAGATTTTACACAAATGGAGTTGCTACCTTAGAGGAGAATAGTGACGTAATTTCAAAAATATAAATGTTATTAACACATTGTGTTTCTTATACTGTTTCGTATTACTGGATTAAATTTGGCAGTTCTGAGAGTATTGCTTTTAACATATTGCGTGAGTTTTATGCAATGTAGGACGACAATTTATGTTCTTAAATGAATCATAGAAACCCATTCCACACTCAGTGCAGTAAAGTCTTGCATTGTGACTCATTTCATAAAAGTTAACAGTAAATGCCAAAATAACTGTCAAAATCTACTGAAGTCGTACAAAACAGAGTACACATACGAAAAATCGTTAGCTAACGTTTGAATTATTGTTAAGTGATTTTATATTCTAATTATGTAATAAAAATCCGAAGAAAATTAATGCATTCTAACGGAATAATCCATTAAAATTCGGGCAGCTCACAGCAAAATATGTCGGATGATCACGTCCATTATTTTTGAAAATATAAACGTGCTTAAAAGAAATTCCAAACCGTATTTGAGATGAGATGGGCCTACTAAAAATCTTCCTTAAACATACCCGAGTGGATATTTGTAAAAACACAAAACGTTTAAGTGCAAGTTCCTCAGAATTTTTAAGAGTTAAGATTATGTGCGAATATCGTTCGATAACAGAATAATATATACAATAATATAATCAGTATAAAATACATAGAACTGGGATGAAATTAGTATAAAATTCACGAACATACACTTAAGGGCCTGGCAGAATTAGTATTACTGGTGGTAGTGTAGGTGGCTGACGGGCTCTTATTTGCTGGACGGCTTTTCGTGACGTCACCAACAACTATCACTCTAAAAAATTGTTTGTGAATTTGCCCCACGTGCGTATAGGAGAGTTAAGAATGTAGGTATGGTAGAATAGTTTTCCAGACATTCATGGTAGCAATCTTAAACATTTTTATAAAACAATCACATGTATACTGAAGACTTGTATTGTAACAACTGTAAAAGTTTGCATATTTACAAGGCGGAAGAATGGTATCTGCCCCGTACTGCGTCTGGGATGATAACTTCCTATACATTTCAGGAAGTTTTTTTACAGTGAGAAGTTACCAGGCAAAGTTCCCAAACTTCAATTTCTTGGCTGCAGGACACAACTACCATCACATGATCGCGACGCAGCAACCAAACAGACTATGTATAGACGAGCATGCGCAAGCTGAGGGAAAAGGTAAGTTTGAAGTTTTCAAAATTTAACCCAAGTGGAATCTATCCTTGTTCGAATTTTCAACAACGAGAACTAATATTGCTTTATTCATAAATAAAATAATGTGTAAATAAGAATTCACTGTGGATGTAGGCAAAATATTTATCATAGGCTATAGAAAATATGTAGGATTTTTTTTTATTCTCGCCATCCTAAAACTTTGAATAGCATACAATGTTCATTACATCCAATAATCTACAAAACCTGGTCATGTTACTGACATAACCTACCCTACTCTAGCGAGTGAATTTTCATAAGCGCCTATCACAACTGGAAATCCATATACTAAAGTAAGTAACAAAGAACTTATTTTAAAAATAATTGTAACACTTGGAGGATGCTACAGACCACTTAATATTTTTAGTCCTCACATTTAGCATACAATTTTGTGTAACAAGCTCGGCAATATTTCATTGCTACGAAAAAAAAAATAGGGTTACGTTTTTGTTTGTATCAGGTCAGTTTTGTATTTACAAATGCTATTCCTAGACCACTAACTACAAACGGAAATTTCCGCACCTCATTAAAAATTTTAACTCACAAAACTGTACGCAATATTTTTAAACTTTGTAAAACTCTGTCGGTCATAAGCTGAGTTTTTGTTTACTCCAAGCCATTACCCGCAATAGAAACTACCATTTGTGACCAGCATTAACACCTGCAACTACCAGCTGCCAACTGTACTTCGTGATTGGTCCATAACAACCAATCACAGCCACCTGCACCACCACCAGCAATTTCAATTCTGCCAGGCCCCCCTTATATAGGCCTATATATGTTACTGTTATTGCTATTTAAGCTTTAATAACTTATTTTAAACACAAAGACGTTACCAATTGTACTAAGTGGCATTATTATTACTACTCCTAAAGTGGTCTCAATTATTTTAACAGCCTTCTAGAACTATATGATTATAACAAAATACAAACACTTCAAGAATACTCAGATTGTGGCGTTGTATACATCCTAAATTAAAATTAGCTTACTTCTTATTATTAATTTAACTGTTCCAACAGAGTTCTTCACGTTTGTCTTGCAAAGTTTGTGCGAATTTATGAATTCGTTATGTGATAGTCGCTAATGTGTGTGGGCGCGGTCTACCGCAATTTTCATCACCATTCTTTTTTTATTCTTATTTGTACCAGATATTTTTTTTCTTATTTTAGACACAAAATGTGACTAAATTTGCCTCATATGAATTTTTTTATCTCTCATAGTTTTCGCGTAATGGCTTGTTAAAGTCATATTTTGCATGTTTCCGTTTTAACGACTACACTAAAACCAACTGATATACAAAACTGAAAAAAATCACAGTGGATAAAGACATTGCAGGCTACAATGACATGCTCGTAAAATTAAAGAATAAAAATTATTTGTATTTTTAAAAAATGTTGAAACTAGAAATAAACATTTTAAAAAATTCAATAAAGTTTTAAAAAATACAAATAATTCTTATTCTTTAATTTTACGAGCATGTCATTGTAGCCTGCAATGTTTTTATCCACTGTGATTTTTTTGAGTTTCGTATATCAGTTGGTTTTAGTGTAGTCGTTAAAACGGAAACATGCAAAATATGAATTTTTCAAACCATTACGCGAAAACTACGAGAGATAAAAAAATTTTATAAGAGCCAAATTTAGTCAAATTTTGTGTCTACAATAAGAAAAAAAAATATCTGGTACAAACAAAAAATAAAATAATGGTGATGAAAATTGCGGTAGACCGCGCCCTTAAGGTTGCCTCACGTCCCTGTGACACCACTGTGTCAGCAGTAATATATTACTGATCTTGATATAAACGTCATCTACTATACTGAAACGCACGTGACCTTGAAAGTAAAGAACAGAACCTCTAAGTATCAACCAATAGTATAACTAACTTACGAAAATCAAAACAGGCTGGCGCCGTAATTAACTCAGCGATTTGGACAAAATATACTTTACATATTTATTTTTATTTACTATATTTTACGAGCCTTCGAACAGCACATTGCCTTGGTAGAGGAACACGGGGAAGGGGGGGGGGGAGAAGGAGTCGGTCAAGGCATGTTGAAGGAACCATCCCAGCATTCACCTGGAGTGACTTCGGAAAACCCTGTAAAACCGAAATCACGATGACCGGAGCCGGGGATCAAACCCGGATCCCCCCGAATTCGAGGCGAATGTTGTACCACTGCTCCACCACGCTCGGTGAATAGTAATGCAATAGTGTAATAGTAATGATAAAATTAATACAATAATTTTAATAGCTGTAAACATTAATGAAAACCTAATAGAAATTACAAAAAGCATATTTTTATATGCGCCACATATATTTTACAACTCTGAGACGTAAATAAAATCTAACAATATAATTTTATATTAATATACTCTATAACTTATTTTCGCTGTATGAAAACTTTGTTATCTTTCACTTAAATGTTGTTCAAGTTCTTGATCTTAATTTCAGACTAACATAGTAACCGAACTTCTTATTTTTGAAGGAAATGTTGGGCTCCCAGAAAATTATTTGAATAATTGTATGAGTTCCTACTGCCATATGTTGTTTATTTATTTGTTACCGATCGTCCGGTCCACGAAAGAGTACGTGCCTGACCACAAGTTTGAAACCATTGTTTTAGACCGTTACATCCATAAACCAGCAAGTTATTGTACGTGTCGAGTGAGCTAAGAATTTTCTTAGTGGTCTTGCCAAAATATTCTGAGACTTGTTAGAAGTGTGTCGCCCACTGGTTTCAGGGTAATGTAATGTGACGTTGAATAACTGTAGATAGATATACCAAGTCCCTATTCACAATATTGTTAGCGCTGAGAAGGCATGAAATAATGGCCGTGCTTGTGTTTATTAAACATTTCTCACATCTTAACTAGCAATAGTCTGTGAATGGTGGATCCCAGATGCATGAAAGCGGGTAAAATGAAGCCCCAATAATTCCGCGCGCACCATGTACGGACTCGTCAAGTAACCGTTCGAGAATTTAAATGTTAGTGCTAACATTAACTTTATGTCTAGAAAACTGCAGACATTAAGTCTATCGGGTAAGCGCGTCGGCCATATCATAAACACAGACGTTGTGTGGGCGTGTTTTTATTGGCTGTTTCTCCGGCATCCACGCCGAGAGTGGACCGAACATGAACATATATACACTCAGAAAATGCCGTAACATTTGCCTTTCTGAATCAAGAAAACATTAAATTATTGGCGTGTATGGAGAGATGCAATGAAATTTACGATATATAACGCGTACTTCATCTTTTCCATGTGAACAACCTTTTGCTGGACATTTAAGCATCTGAATAACTGTGCCATGAGCTGGGCAGAGATTTCGAAAGCTAACCAAATACCAACGGTTTGATTTCTTTGCCGAATTCGGGAAGCATTACAAAGTCGACAGAGAGAGATTTTTGCCAAGCCACAGTGCAACTTCAGTCAGCCTTCCGTATTGAAATAAAAATTAAAGTATTCAATACATATTCTCTCATTTTAAAACTAGTAACGTTACATTATTTATCGTTTTTATTTATCTTTCTAATCAAAGTTTCTTTGCACACATGTTATAACAAGTCATTTAGCCCCATTGAGCATAGCTCAGGTTACCGCCTGTTATATGGCGACATAGTTTGTTGTGAGATGGCAACTATTTGACAACCTTGGCAGTAAAAGGAAACAAACACAATTGAGAGCAAGTATAAACAGTACTTAAAATTAATGTAAGCAAATCACAATCGTATAAACACCATATAATAAAATATTATTTCATATACTTAAGAGGGCGTGGTACATAATTCAACGCCAAAATCATTAATCTATAACGGAAGGTTTCTTGAAGCCAACTTGCGAAAATTAAACAATAGCAATCCTAGATAATAGTTTTAGCCAACGTTGTAAACAAAACTGTTTCCAGTGTTACTAACTTCTGAGACACAATCTTTGACGCCGGAACCTCGTGCATTTAACTGCGGCGCAAGAGATCACGCGTAACGAAATAGTAATTCTGGATAAATATTTACTTATAAAGTTGGCAAATACCATTATCTAGGATTGTCATTGAGTATTTTATCCATACTGGCTTCGAAGAAAGAGTAGAAACCAAGTGATTTCAACGATTATTTATCTATCACGCACTCTTAAAGACTATTTTACTTAGATCCCACTTCTGCAGTACTTAAACATAAATCTCACCTTTAGTTTTACAAGGTTAATACCATTCAAACAATGAATTATACAAAATGTGTACATATATAGCAATATATTGTATTATAACTTGCTTAAACACACGCTGGATTGAGTATCTGTCCCTGTCCGACCACATTTTGTCTTCTTCAAGTAGTCAAGTAGCCTACATAGTTCTCGTTTCAAATGTTATTTGAACAGCCTTGCATTTGGTACGAACACGTGCAGCAATTTCGCAAGTATATTTGAGGGTCAGTTTCCCTTCGAACTCCTAGACATGTGATTTTCTTCCATTGTGTGATCACTGTTCGTTAAATTTATCTTCGTGGGACAGTAAAGCAACAACCAGTCTGCACGAAAACATCCACTGACTCCCACGCTATATATACATATGCATACATATATACATATATATATGTATATGTGTATATGTATATATATATATATATATATATATATATATATATATATATATATATATATAACTTCCCACCACTCATTAGCTTGCAAATGAAAAGTAGTTATAGAGTCCAGCCAGCCGGTTTTAGAACCTCGAAATTTGGCTTAGAATATGCCTGGTGAATGGACCTTTTCGATGGCTGAGATTTACTCAATTTCTCTTATATTTTAAATCGTAATCTCAGAAAGGAAAGCATGTTTTCAGCAACTGCAACATTTGGATATAGAATAAGTAAATCTCTCGCACTGCCGCTGAAAGGTGTCATCAGTATATATGTCGGATCAGAACGATTGAGCACAACTTTCGGTGCGACCAAAATATTTTTGAGTACCGAATTGGTAATCACTTGCGTTTGTTGAATGTTGCGACTAGGAACTCCCGTCGTCTTAAGTGTGTGTGCTGCTGTGAGACCATAATTTCGGACTATGGCAAGTAGACTTCGTCTCTGTGCACGTCTGCACTGGCATCGTCGGAACAGCAACGTAGGAAGACACACGGAAAAAAATATTTTGTGGCAGCTACACAATTTTTCTACAAAATTTATTTTGGGGTCACCACAAAAAGATTTTGCTGGCACCACTAAAATATTGTGGCTACCACAAAATAACGTTGTTACTACAAAATAAATTTGCAGGGAAGACTTACTACAAAATATTTTTTCGGTGCATGTTTGCTGTCGCTTGTCAACTGTTCATCAGCACATTCTGAAGCATGTACAGCTGCTTCTGAAGAAATATGTAAATAGAAATGTTGACGCTGTCCGTAATTTTTCAACCCTGCAGCATTGTTGTCATATTTACACGTTAAAAAAGTATTTTGGACATGCGCCATTACAGCAAATGGCGTGTCACACAAAATCATAGACAGACAAGTAAACAACTAAAGGGACTTGTCTGTTTCTCTTTGTGTATTATTTTTTTCTGTGAAACACCATCACGCTGTAATGTCGTGTTTACAAAACCATCATGCTTTAATGTCGTATTTACAAAATACCTATTTGATTTGTAACTTGCCCCCATCGTAAGAATCGTTTCAAAATACCATATTGCTAGAATTGTAAAATGTTGTATGCCCACTAACCCGCTTTAAATTTATATGTTTTAAGAGTTATTGAAATGATTGCTTTTTACCCGAGGTTGTGGGGGTTTTATGGTCAGACAGCCTACCATTAAATAAACACTGCAGTTATAGAGCAGACCGGAGATTGGAGTGCTGCATGTTCATAAAATTCACTCACATTATAACAGACACTCGTGAATATGCCATTTTCATCAAGCATGCCTGTACAATTTATAACTGAACAAAAATATCTTACAAATCCTTACTTACTTATATAATTTGTATTGAGTTCTGGATGTCACTGTTTACAGTTATTTTTGTAATTTATCTTTCGAGACACAAGTAAACTGTTTCTGTTGACTACAGAATAATATTTATCGCAGAATTAGTCAGATTTGTTACTAAAAAAGCTGAAACAACCCTTTAACTACCATAAACACACAAAACTATGTTATGTACTGATAGCTTCCGTACACAAAATACTCATGAGCGTGAGTGGTAAAAATAATAATTTATAAATGCTGATCATGGAAAACACACATGACCTCTCTTAAAGGATTTGTGCATGGAAAACACAAGCATGGTTCAACTGCTACTCTAAAAGACACCGACTGCAGTTAAACAGTACTTCTGTTTTCCAATCACTTATGACATTTTAAATAAAGTAATAAAAACAAATTACTCAACATACTTTACACGTATTACGGTGCATACTCACAAAAACATTCGTTGCCAGAACTTCTTTTGTAACACAGAGGATCAATAATTAAAATTAGAATTAATGCAATGAAAGTTTCTACTTACGGTATTTTGGCTATGGTGACAGTAAAATCATATCGCCATTAACAAGTTCAGCAGATATCTTTCTTGTGAAAATAGTTGATTTTATTATTAAGGCATGGTTTATGTTGACATATTTTATATTTTTTATATTTATATTTTATATTTATTATATTTCAGCGGTAAAAACATTTTTTTTTTCAAACATTTTTTTCGAAGGCATAACTTAGTAATACTTAAAACATTCTCTTTAATCTTGCTTTGGTGTAAAGCAAGAGTTCTATAGCTGAAACTTACCACCAACCTGAAAGAATTATTTTAAGACTACCTTTTACTGTTCACATTTGCATAAACATTCTGAGCTAAGTTGGAAACAAATCAATTGAAGTTATTCCAAATCGGTACGTTAAATGGCGAGTGTAGTTTAAACATTTATGTAAACTGAAGTATCAATGTTTTGTGAGTATGTGCATACTAGAGAAGCATATACGCTCGTAAAGATTTCTACGATTTCACTGGATGGTTCGTGAATAAGTGAGGGGTATACTTCCATGATTTTGTATAGAATATTATACAAAATAAATTAAGTGGACTCCAAGAAGAGGTTCCAGAAACGTTTACTTATTTTTAATACACTGTAATAGAAAATAAAACTCGTATCAATAATACCAGCATTGATACTTTTCCAAAACAGTCTATTCGCGGTAAATTTAACACTGGCTATCCTCTCATCAACGTTTTTTAATTTACTTGGCAGTTTCAGTAACAGAGTTAAAACTTCATCATAAATTAATAATTTATATTTAAATTATTCTTGACAAAGCGGTCTTCTAAACCATTCACTGAAAGAAAAAATTAGTACTCAAATAATTTTATTGGTACGCTAGACGGAGTAGAGGACAATGTAACAACTGGAATTTTTTGGCTTCAATTACCTGCATATTGTTGTATGGTACAATTCCCCATGCTCGAAAAACACTGATCAATCAATGATAGCAACGGTTCAATGAATGTGAGGTAGAAAATTTGAGAAATTCGTGAAAACATCATCATTTTACTATCTAGTGGAAGTTCAATAACTTCGTAGAGCTACTAAGCTCAAAGCTTCATAAACGGCGAACCCACCAGAGCACACCCAACTAAATAAAATGCTAGGAGGATAATCTGACATAGTAACATGAATTGCATAGATCGATTGAATGAGTCATAATGGGTTATGTGAAATATATATTTGCTTAGGTTGTACTATCTTTAAAAATTAATGATCTGCATTAACCAAAGTTTCTTAGTAAAATACTTGAATAACTAACAGGTAGAATTTATGATTTGGTTTAGATCTGCCAAATATTTTCCGAAATATTATAGTATATGTTCGTATATATTGTGTCCATCTCCAAAAATTTCGAACCTGTAGCAATGAAATCTTCTGTAGCCAATGTTTGGATGATTTTCTGAAAAAATTCAGGCAATTCCGTACTGAACGCTTGCTCATTTGCAAACTTTTAATACCGCGTTAAATATTCGTTTTCGAAATATACGTACTGTTGGAAAAATGCTACACCTATAGTTGCGGTCTATAGCACTCGCCTCCGACCAAGGCAATCCGAGTTCGATTCCCGTCGGGGTCGGTCAACGTGAGAAATGTGCCAGACGATATCGCAGGTAGGCGAGTATTCTCAGGGATCTCCCGTTTTCCCTACCATTCTCACTGCATTGTAGGGCCTTATTCCACGTAGTTATTCGGGTCGAGCAGATACCTACAGTCGTTAAGTCGAAAATATTAATCCTGGGTGCGATAACCTGACCCTTCGGTACCGTCCTCATACGATATATTTTTCCACATTCACTGACGATGAGTGGTGTTTTACCCGGAGGCAGGTTTAGAACCACGGAGGTCGCCGGGTGATTGAATCTACGACGTTCTCCGAGGCCGACTAGACGAGGTAGTTCGGCGGTGGTCCGCCATTGATAGTGGTGCGTGAATTTCGCTTATTCACCTGGAAGCAGCCTAGACCTGTCAGCCCTATACACGCACTGGCCACAACCGATTATCTGTTGGCTTATAACCGTACAAGCAGGTAGCAAGCGATAACTCTACGCACTATTTATTTGTTTACTACTGGCTTGCAGTAGTCAACGGCGTCTCTTAACAGCCGCCAGCAATTCACAGACATGACAATGAATAGGAACAGGAATTTTTGGTGAAAAGATTTTTGCCCCACTTTGTTTCAGTGCCTTACGTGCACACCTGCAGCTCAACTTCATGGCTATTGGCAGTGTTTTTGTGCAGAGTTGTTATTCATTTGACTGTGCCAATCAGTACACGGATAACTACCATACATCACGTCTGTGAATTGCGGGTTTAACCTCCACACGCTGGATGTTACGGTATTCCATCACTGACCACAAAGCAGAGATGCAGGTGCGCACGTATGGCACTGAAACGAAGTGCTGTAAAAATCTTTTCGCGAAAACTACTGGGCCCTATGCAAATGATAATGAAGTATGCTTAAATATGATGGTTTATCACGCAAAAACTTGACTTTTTGTTAGGCTTCAACGTACGTTTAACTTATGAAAAGATGTCTGGCTTTCGCCTGTTCATAGAGCTGTTGCCCTATTTGACTGAGCCAATAAGAATCCCGCTATCGTAGTATTCGATGTATGTTACTGGTCTGCAGATAGCTACGCGTGTCAGTGTTTTAAAGGCTATGTTGGCGCAAACATTTTTCGCGATATACCATAATCTCTAAATATGCATAATTGGCGTTCAACCTGACCTGGAACGTGTCTGCGAAATTGACGTACCTCAAGCTATTGTCTACCGCAGAATGTGGATGAGGTGATAACACAACACCCAGTCATGGACCTCCCCGGCCAGGAATAGAACCCGGGAACCTTGGTTCACCAACCAGGAACTCTAAACTACTGAGCCAAATGGTTGAACTCTTCATACACTAGCGGCATCATTATTTAATAATGTTGAATCTGTGATCTCCAAAGTCTAACGAACAAGGCGGTATGTTGATTACAGATTAAGGTTTATCGTGGAAAATTTGACTGTTTGCTGGATTTCAACACACGTTCGTCTTACCAGAAGATCACTAGTGTTGCTTGCACTTGGAGATTTACCTTATTTGACTGAGCCAATAAGAATCCCGATACATATTGCAATACTTGATTCCTGTTATTGGTCTGCAGACAACTACAACTATATCACTGAATCATATATGTTGCAAGAAACTACAGTTCTTTCAAGGGTATGTTGGCAAAAGATATTTTCGCGATATAGCATAGTCCATAATCTCTAATGATGATGCTTGCAGAACAAATTGATTGTTTTAAACGAAATTGAGAGTTTATTCGGGTTATAATGAACATTAAGAGTTCGTAGCATTATTAGGCCAAACAATGTATGAATTTTCATAGAAGACAGTGTTTCTTACCGTCTTGTGAACCATAATGTCAGTACACAAAGGAAAAGTAGCACAAATAGTTCGGAAACGGGGAAGGAAAAATGCGGTTACTTGTAGCGAGAAATAATACCAGAAATCGCACAGAGTAACTTTAGACAATCATGAAAACAAGGAAGCAGGACGGCTGTGCATGGAATAGAGCCCGGTTCGTCCTGGACGCCAACCTGAGTTACCACTACACTCACATGATCGGTCTCTGAAGTTTGGACACTTTTAAGTTTCAGAAAATCTTGAATAATACGCGACCTGCTCTAGTGTATCAACAAATGTGTTGGCGCCTAAGATTTTGCTCGATTTGCTATCGCCCTGCCGATTGAAATTATGAACAGAGAGATGTGATTGGCGTCCCTGTCTACATTTTTAAACCAGACAGTACTTATACATATGGTCAAATTTTATAACCAGTTAGTACTTAAAATCTGTGGTCCACATTTTATAACATAGCAGTACTAGTCTATGGTCCACATTTTAGGACCAGACAATACTTGCAGTCTATGATCCACATTTTATAACCAGTCCGTACTTGCAGACAATGATTTACACTTTTGATTACCTATTACTTGCAATATATAGACAACATTTTATTATCAGCTAATCCGTGCAGTCCTGTATGGTCGGAATTTTATAACCAGACAGTACTTGTAGCCTCTGGTCCACCTTTTATAACCAGACGGTACTTGCGAGGACGGACGGGAATGAATAATGCGGTGCGTGTTTCGCAAAACGTTGCGCCAACCGACAAGAGAGAAGAATGAGAAGAAGAAGGACGGCCATTTGTCTGGCGGGGGCCAGGCCGCAAGTGTGCCATGGGAAAGGAACCGTCAATGCGCATAATGAAGTTCGAATCCAGCTGCGGGTCATTATATTTCACTTGAGGACGGCTTTGGCAGGCGGTAGGAGTTTCAGGGGAGGGAGGGAGGAGGGAACGGAGCAGGGCAGGGTCAGAGGTCACTTACCCCTCCTCCACCCCCAACAACTGGTGACCTGTGCTCATACACGCTCCTGCCAGAGGAAAGTGACACCGGCCGACTGAAGTTGCCTCATAGGTCCACGACGAGGTGAGATTTCCGCCCGCCGAGAACCTAGATTGGTCGTCATTCAAGCAATGTCGGATCTATAGAAGTTGGAATGGCAGCCTGAACCGTATTGCGGGAGGGGGGAGGGAAGTGTTTGAGCACCGGGGTAACATAAGGTCAGAATTATGGCGAGGGTGGGGAAACAAAGAAGGGGGAGGGTAGTCAGCAAATTAGCCAGCCGCCATACTGCTTTAACCTCAAGCGCACACATCATACTGGTATTTTTAAGGTAAATGAATATTATATTCTTTAATTGACGATTTAGATTGAAAACTCTATATTTTAGCCCTGTTTACACACTTCCCGATTAATATTTCGTCAAATTTTTAATATTAGTCGGCCATATTGGTTATAGCCACGTCAAGCGTTTGTTTGGTTGCACACTCCTGACGACACGCTCCATCTGGACCTTTCTAACATCTTTGGGTTTTAGTTCAATGTGACGTCCGCAAGAATTGAAGACTTAACATTGATAAGGGGCTAAGTGCCAGAAGGTAAGTTTCTAGATAATGACGAAAACAGTATATTGCGACAAACAAATGAACAAGGAAATATCCAAATGCGTTCACAAATTTTTTACAGTAGGAAAGTAGTAAATAGAAGCAATCAAACAGTAACTAATACAAAACACTTATGAACATCAATATATATATATTTTCAGTGAATTAGAATGTGTTGATGTTACTTCAACCATGTAATTGTGCTGAATTTCACTAGGAGATAGCACTTTAGGTATGTCTTCGACCTTATGTTTTGGCACCTTTCTATGCACCTAACTCATTTTTGTCGAAAATGGTACTTAGCCCCTTTTGAATGCTAAGTCCTCAATTGCTGTCGTTCTTCATACCTTGCGCGGTTGATGCGCCAGACCGGCATGAAGTTCGATGACCCAGTCTAATACGGACGTGTCTGTATGTGTGCCACGGAATTCCGTGTGTGCACATACTGAGCTTTGTGTGACTAGCGGAATGATGCCTTACAGACAAGGGTGAACACATGCAAGCCATACCCGCTAAAATGTTCTTCACTGTAAATTATTCTTACATGGCATTAGGTCTTTGCTTTTTAAGACGTAAATAATAACTATATTATATTCTTTTTTTTTAATTTTTTAATATTTACAGATTATGCTACAGTGCTTGACAAATATGCTAAAATTTGGGTAGTTATTCTTCCAAAATTTCCACACAAATTCGTAAAAAAAATTTGCGGCTACATGTATTGAGTGGTCATCACGTAAAAATGTAAAAATTATGTTGAAGCAACTACGCCGGTCATTTAAAGATATTTTCCTTTGCTTTGTAATGTATATCGTCCTGTAGATGTTATTTTATATTTTTCAACATATGTATTCCCAACTTAAACCACATTGATTAGGAATGAATTGTCCAAATAACACGCCTAACAAAACCGCGTACTTTGTTCCTTATGTAAACTTTGCAAATGGAGGGAAAATTTTAAAGTTATCTAATGTTATCTCAACTGAAACTGCTCTTACATAGATGAAACAAAAACATTAAATTATTGTTACAAACTTTCTTGCGGTTTGCGGCAAGAAGCGTGTTTTCTACGACGTAGCTGTCAAATTTAATGGTGGAAATTTCCACGAGAATATCTTTCCCGACAGAAACATTTGAATTCAACAGTGCATGAAAAGTTACTTCATATCGCGCGGGGCTTGAGAACTACAGTACGAAATCAACTTTAAGGGTAACGGGGCTTACTCAACCATAACTTAAATAAGATTTTCACAAAATCGGAGAGGTTGACTTTCATGCTAGCAGGAAATTCTCCTGACAGATGTACGCCAATTCTTCACTGTGCTGATGTGATACAGCATCTAGGGCCTTAAGAAGTACGCTTTTAAGAGCGCCGCATATCTTCAGCAGTTTTGCGTGTTAAGGGGGCGTTGACCGAAAAATTTTATTGTTTTAAAAATTTTTACATCCATACAAGATGTGTTTTTTCTGTAGACATTCATTGTGACTACTTTTTACTATAATGCAAACATTTTTAGTTTTTATAATTTTATTATGACATCTAAATGTCCAAATTTGTATGAAACGATTTTATGTTTCAAAGGAAAACCAACTGACTTACCGAACAGAAAAAAATTGACGCTGAATAACTATTTCATAGGCTACAAGGTCTTCCATATAAAAAAAATTAATATTTTTGTAATTAAAAGTACTGAAATGTAAAAAAACAACAGAATTGTCTAAAAATACAGAACAATTTTATAATAATTTTTGTATAGGAAACCTAGTATCCTACAGCAGCATTAATCAGCGTGATTTTTTTTTCTGTTTGGTATGTCAGTTGGTTTTCCTGTGAAGTATGAAACCGTGAGTGAGTCACAGATTTTGGTCAACGCACAATATTGAAGTCTTTAGCGCTGGTGAGGGGTGTCATGAGGTGAGGATGGAGCTGCGCCGGAATGAAAAAATGGGGGGGGGGGAAGTCCCCAAGAAAACCCGCTGACCAATAGCATCGTCCGGCACGATTCCCACATGCGAATCATAAAACCGTATAGTGCTAATTTGGACATAGTATCTCATTATAAGAAAACTATGGAAGTTAAATAATTTTCATTCCAGTAAAGAGCAGCCACGATCTACAATGTAAAATATAACTCGTACAAACATAAAAAATTTATAAAACAATAAAAATGTTAGCCTAAGCGTCCCCTTACATTGTCGGAATGCGACGGAGGTGACCTTGAACCGCTCATCAAATGCCTCCTCACCACAACGAGCCAAGTGCTGAACGAGCCAGTAAAATTGCCGCTGATCCATTTTTACTACGGAACTTTAAGCAGTGACCATATTATTTTATTTGTGGGCAACATAGTTCAAAGTCTAACGCTTGTCTCTATAGTTGTGTTTTTCTAATCCGGTTGTTAATTTGCTAAATCGCCTGTCTGTAAAAGGCATTTTGTTCGCTTTGAGGGGCCCGAAAATGATGTTTTTGATAAACACGCCTGATTTTTACAACTACAGCGACATAGTTTGAAGTGTGTATACTTATCGTAGATACATAAATATAATGCACGTTAAGTAGTTTCGTCAAAAAAAAAAAAGAATAGCCGTAACACGCTGCAACGAGTTTGAAGGGCAGGTATCGAGTCCACTTTAAGAGATAGTCACATAAGCAATATATTTTTAATAGTTTTGTACCACAAATACATATCTTACTAACATTCCAGACGCACGGCAGAGAGCGACGAGTCGGTATACAGGGTGCAGCTGAATTCGACCGACAAACTTCGGGAGGGGATTCCTTATGAAAAATCAAGTAGAAAATATACAGACACTTTGTACCTAAAACTTATACTAAAGGTGGTATGAGTCCTTTAATCATGGAAAATTTTAAGTGTATTTTTGGAAAATAATGGAAATGAAGAAGCATTTAATGATGACAAGTTGAGCATTGCTTTGTACCACCGGGACCTTGAAATACACATTAGAATCACATCAATACCTTGCACCCTAATACAAAATACTAGGGTGGCTACCACTGTTATTGCATGCCACTTTTCTACCATCAGGAATTACGAACTTGTAATGCGGTTTTATACTAGAGAAACACGTTAGAAGTAAAAAAGATCGCCTTGTTGTAAATGCGTAGGACCAGCCGTTTTCGTGTAAAATTCGTAGAAGAGTGGGCTGCAATAAGACAATCCTTACTACATAGGCAATACGGCATACACGTTTGAATTGCTGGCTGCCGTATCATCTGCTTTGACTAATGGGTGGAAGAGAATGGAGGCCTAACATCTCATCAACAACTAAGATCGTTAGATACAGTAACACAAAGAACTGAACAATGTCAGAGAACCGGGAAAGGAATCGGCCATGACCAATACCGAGGGATTCGACCCATCATTCACCTGGTGTGATTTCGGGAAACCATGGGAAACAGGAACAAGGATGGGCGGAGTCGGGAATAGAACCCGTAGATTCCTGCAACGTGATACACTTGCACCACCTCGCTTGTTGACGAGAATGGAGGAATGTTGTTGAATAACGTTATCACAAACGAGGTTGCAGTACAAGTAACAAAATGTTTTAGAACTGTCTGTATATTAAGGTACTGCTATGTTTTAATACTAGTTGTAACATGTAGGTTTGAGCCCTTACTTACAGGCATTTAAACTTTAAATCCTGTTCATGTTAATGTCATAATTTAAATGGTATTTGTATTTATATTACATTAGGGCTGACTTTAATACCTAAAAATTTTAAATGCTAATGTTATTTAATTTTTTTTATAAATAATTCTCAGTGCATAAGTAATAGAGCAGTTTAGTGCAGCACCGGAGTGATTTGGCGAGGCATAAAAACATTTTAAGTGCAGTGGAGGTTTACATACTCTTGTCGAACTACAGTTGGCAAAGAATAAGCACGGACGCGACTGAAGGAAGGGACTGTTCCATGAACTGTGATGGTGAATGGACGTGTGTGAGCCACCGAGCTGCCCTGGGTCAAAGTCCTGCACTTTTTAGTTCCACTGAAGGAATGAAGGAAGGATGTCCCTCTGGCCAGTCCAGGAGGCTTGCTGAAATGATCCCATGTTGCATCGGGAGGGTTAAAAATTAAGAATTCCCTGTAATACCTCCATCTCAGTAGTGTTAACGTCCCGCCACCGCGTTTCCCCAAACAGAACAGTTCAGTAATATTTTTGGACGTATTTTGTTTAAACTCACAGAGACCCCTGAAATTTAAATGGTCTACCTGAGCATAGTTAGTAAGTGAAAACTATCAGTAATTGACAGACAAAATTGAGAAGATTAATTTGCAGTACGTGTGTGCTGCACGTTGGTTTGTCGTCCTCCTGCACTTTGTTATGTCGTTCTCCTGCACTTTGTTATGTTAGCAGAACTTACTTAACTACCCTTATTTTCACTTCTACTTCCACATAGTATTTGAGAGCATTCACAACTTATTTTCTCAGTAATCCTTTCATGTAAGGTTATTAGGACGGCCAGTAAACTTTAGTGTAGACATGACTTAAACGAATTATTTTATTTTGGACAGAGATTTTGGTGTCGTCAGTAGTATTCAATTTTATGCTGTAGTATTTGTGTGTACGACGTCATGTCACGATATGTGTTCAAAAGTCTGTTATCTGTTTGTCCCTACACAAAATTTATTTTCTTTATCACTCATTGCTGTGAAAATACTTCAATGATTGTAAGATAAATAAGAAAATATTACATTGTGTAGTGTATTTGGATCCATAAAGTTCACTGAATTCACTGTTGTGTACTCTAATATATTTTGAACGTTATAAAATGGTAAATTATAATACATATATTGAATACGATTACATAACATTTAATTATTACGTGATGACCTCACAAAAATTCCAGTTCGTGTCCTCACTTTTAATGTCCCACCTCGCGTGTTCGAGATGAAATGACTGCGGATTTTTATATGAACTTCCAGAACGCATACCCCTGTTATAAGAATATGTTTATTGATCACTATGATGTTAGTACCAGAACTGGATTAGTCTCGCAACTGCCCACGACCCACTGCTTTCGTATGTATTCCTCGTTAGTCGACTACAGCGATACATGTACAAGAACGTGAGGAATACGAATTATTATGTCTGTAATCACACATTGACTTTAAGCACACAGACAAATTATTATGAATGTAACAGTACTTTATTGTTAATGTAACTTGTACAGTACGTGCATATTCCTCCACTCTTGCCAACGAGCGAGGTGGTACAAGTGTATCACGTTGCAGGAATCTACGGGTTCGATTCCCGACTCCTCCCATTCTTGTTCCTGTTTCCCATGGTTTCCCGAAATCACTCCAAGCGACTGATGGGTTGAATACCTTGATATTGGTCATGGCCGATTCCTTTCCCGGTTCTCTGACACTGTTCAGTTCTTTGTGTTACTGTATCTAATGATCTTAGCTATTGATGAGATGTTAGGCCTCCATTCTCTCCCATCCCTTAGTCAAAGCAGTTGGTACAGCAGCCAGCAATTCAAACGTGTATGCTGTATTGCCTATGTAATAAGGATTGTCTTATTGCAGCCCACTCTTCTACGAATTTTACACGAAAACGGTTGGTCCTACGCATTTACAACAAGGCGACTTTTTTTATTTCTGATGTGTTTCTCTAGTAGAAAACCGCATTACAAGTTCGTAATTCCTGATGGTAGAAAAGTGGCATGCAATAACAGTGGTAGCCACCCTAGTATTTTGTATTAGGGTGCAAGGTATTGATGTGATTCTAATGCGTATTTCAAGTTCCCGGTGGTACAAAGCAATGCTCAACTTGTCATCATTAAATGCTTCTTCATTTCCATTATTTTACAAAAATACACTTAAAATTTTCCATGATTAAAGGGCTCATACCACCCTTAGTATTAGTTTTATGTACAAAGTGTCTGTATATTTTCTACTTGATTTTTCATAAGGAATACCCTCCCGAAATTTGTCGGTCGAATTCAGCTGAATCCTGTATCATGAGCTGATCTGATTTGTTAATCACTCACACAAGGGCGTTTGAAAGGCAAAGGTCATGCTAGTATCAGCTCTTTTTCTCTACTCGTAACCTCGCCACGGCAGCTCGTCGCCCCGTAGAAGGGGATGTGTACTTGTTACTTCCGACATATTCCACAATACCACAACGTGTTGACAGTCTGCATAGCTATACATTCGGTAACGTTGTAATACGGAGTTGTTTGCTAAAAACAAAACATTAGGACGTAATGGAATGGTTTTCGTTTTAAGTGTACCATACTCGTAGCTAATTTTTATTTTTAATTATTTACTTTCATAATTTTTTTTAAAGAAATACAAAATTGTACTGCTTTACATTTTTATAAATTTGTTCACGTAATACATGGTATCTTATTTCAGAGTAAATTATTTCATTTCCACAAGTCCGTTGATTTAGATTAAGTGTATGTTCCCCGTAACAGTAACATTAAAATTTTGACTTTTATCATATCGTTATGTGTATACTATCCACGCTAAAAATGTTCCATAATAGGACTGTTTAGTCACTAGCAACATCTACAAAACTAACATTATTCCGTGGATATACAAAATGGTGAATTTCACAATTGAACAGCCTTAATGTGCCTCTCTATTTAGATTGAGATTGCGTGTGTAAGGCGCAAAATCTATACAGCACTAAGAGTGCTGTTCTCTTGTATGTATAATGTGATACCGCCTTTACACGCAACATCACTGAATAGGCGTGCAGTGATTTTGTATTATATTTTTCTCTATTAAACTTTCCGCGGAGACCACATAATATTATTTCTTGGAAGTGTGGTTCAAAGTCTAACGAAGTTTCTGTCTTTTCTTTCTTCTGATTCCGGCAGGTATTCCCTACACACGGTAGTCTGAGAAAGCCGGTTTAAGGGTTTTCGAGGTGCTTAAATATAATGTTTCCAGTAAATTTACTGAATTGTTAAGCTTACAGCAACATAGCTTTATGTGTGTGTTGTTTATGTAGATATACACATAATATACTGAATTTTCAGTAGTGTTGTTAGAAAGAAACAATTGTAACTCTGTAAAATGCATTTCTTACGCAGGTAGGAGGGCCCTTGAACTGTTACTAACATCAGAATAATATCTGTTTGAAATATATTAATATCTTAGTCAGTGAAATGAAAATTTCAAGGTTGCATAATATAATTTCTCAGGCTCAAACGGCCGTTATACACAGATTACGATATCCGTACAAAATAAATTCTGCAAATCAACTTATTTTCTTAAAACGTCTTCTAACAAGACCATGAAATCTTCAGTCTCTTTATAGTCGGAAACTTAGCAAGTAGTGATTTGTATATATAGTACTTTTTCGAAGGAAAAATAAACCCTTTTTATGACATTTCCATCATCTAATAACAATAATATGTTACGGTCTCAGACATAACAATTTTTAAAACAATAAAATTTACTGAACTACTCGGGTCATTAGGGTGCTCTGCACGGAAAAAATTACTAAATTTTAACGTGTACCAAAAACGTGCAAAACTCACACACTGCATTCATAGTAATTACTCACAAATAAAATATTTTTAAGTTCCATAATTTGTTGTACAAGTCGAAGTCAAGGTAGAGATTTGCCATTTTCGTTACTTACCGAAAAACTATTCGAACGATGCTAATGAAATAATTTTCAGTGAAAGTAAAGGTATGAAGCTACAGATTAACACCTTCATAACTTCACGTAAAATTGTTTGTAACAGGCAAAAAAAAATTCTTGTATGTACTTAATTTTGCCGATATTTGAAAATCTCTGTTTTTAAAATAACGATTTTACGTAAAATATACAAAGATATCGTTATGTAGCTTAATACCTTTACTTTCGCTCAAAATTACTTTGGGTTAGTAGCGAAAATGGTCAAATCACTACTATAACATGTGCCTGTACGAAAACTATGTCAGCGAAAAAAAAAATTATTCGTGCGATATTACTAACAATGTAACGTGTAAGAGTTGGACAGTATTTGGGACAGTTATAAAATTATGAATTTTTCCGTTCAGAGCAGTTTTAAGTGCTAAAGTTATTGTGAACAGCGTAGTCTCCGTTTTTATCGCAACTTACCAACAATGACTGGGCGAACTTCTCTTAGACGACCTGCAAATAGTGTGTCGTTTATCTGTAAGGCGTTAGACTGTGATATTTTTCAATAGAACTTACCCAATACGGCGTTTGCCCCAAAAGCGTACCCCCTAGTCATTTTCTCTAAAGGCGTTTGCCCTTAGATTAATTTCTGGTCCATCGTTTACCAAAAAGGCGTTTGCTACATAATTTTCTCTACTCCAGAATTACGTAAGGTTAGTTATGTTGTGTTATTATAGCTTACGTTAGTTTATTCAGTTTAGGTTATTTTTGACTAAGTTTGTTTAGATTAGTTTAGTTTATTCCAGGTATTTTTACATTGGATTAGGTTACTCTATGTTATCTATTAGATAAATGCTAAATAAAGGGTCAACTGTTTGTCATACGTAATAAAAACTGGACAATAGGTGATCATATCAACCATCGTTTGCCTTAAAGACATTTTTTTAATTAATGACGTTTTGCCTTAAGACGTTTGCAATAAAAGTTAATATTCTATAAATAATCACTCAAATACATATCTGCAAGTATTTACCGTAACGTTGTTTACCCTAAAAGCGTTTACCCCAAATGCGTTTGCTCTAAAAATTTTCCTGCAAACGATGTTGCAGAAAATACTTTGAGGGCAAACACATTTTGGGAAAACAACGATAGAAAGAATCAGCGATTCTCTAACTTTTCTGATTAATGGCCGTCAGTTACCATTTATCATTTAACTAATAGCAGAGTCTCCTAAACCAAACAAAACAATTATAGCCTAAACTGGCCTAAACTAATCTAACCAAACGTAAACCATTTCATCCTCATCGGCTATTAAGACTACGTTGTTAAAGAGCCGTAAAACCCTCTAACCTAACCTAAACCAAACCTAAACTAACACAACATAACGTAATTTAACCTACGCTAACCGAACCTAACCTAATTCTAAATAAATGAAAATTGTAGGGAAAATACCTTTAGGAAATTTACTTTAAGGAAAACTACGGACCAGAAAACAAATTTAGAGCAAATGACCTCAAATCAAACTTCTATAGGGCAAACGATAGTGCAGAAATTGTTTTAATGCAAACACATTTAGGACAACATACTTTAGGTTAGGAAATTATTTTAGGGCAAGCGCCTTTAGGGAAGATGACTGCAAATTCCTTATTGGGTGTGTTGCATGGAAAATAATTTTTATGACAAATACCTTTAGAGGGAACGGCCCTCTTCCGAGTTCTCAAGTGTTCAGTATGTCACGATTCCCTAGGTTTCTGGCAGTCTTTTGGAAATTTACCTGGGGACCGAGAAAATCTCGTCACGTAATTCCCCAAATCTTCCTAACTCCAGCAGGTTACTTAAATGTCCGCCTCAGAACAACTGACGCGATATGACCGAGGGCACACTTTCTCGTGAATAATCACGACAGCGGAGTTGCAAGAAGCACAACAGATGACCTCTCGTACTTAGACGTTGAACACAAAACGGCGGTGCTAAACACAGATGCGTGCAAGAAGATCTCTTCGGGGCGTGACTGTGCTTTGGCCGCGAGGAATGTTATGATGGCAGATCCTTCTCCTCCAGCTCTGGTCTTCGTGCCGGCCGCCAGAACTCCTGCCAGATGACGAGATAGCGGGAGATATTAGGCCGTTAACCAAAGTACATCTGACGGGACCAGGTACGATTGGCGGCCTAAATAGTTCATGGTTCTGAACGTACAATTTACACTCTTCCGCGTGTTGGCAGTGAGGCGGCGGTTCTTTGGAAGAGGCCTCTAGAAGAGGAGCAATTTGGATTCCCTGCGTGATTGTCCAGGTAGAACTCCGTTAACGCCCATCACTGTAAACAGCCGTTGAGCGTTATTTACCATTTCCGGTCCCGGAAAAAAATCTGTCCATCGCAAAAAACCTGCATCTATAAAGATGTGGCAAGTTCTTCGAGAGACGAAGTCGATTGAAAGCAACATCAAAAGGAAATAAAGAAAAAAAATACATTCGTCGAAACGAATAATTATATTGAATATATTGTAATCGAAGCTACGATACCATTTAGCGTCTTTTATTTGAAGGTTTTTTCAGCTCACCTAATGAACTGATTCTTATTTTGATTTACGCAGTTACCCTATGAAAAAGTTAATTTTAATTTTTTTCACTTTATCACAATAGTTTGCTGAGGTTTACTGATAACACTTATGTTTACAGCTATAGGAGTTTATTTTTTTAACTCTTATAATGATATGAAAATATAGAAGAAACGAGACAACAGATTTTTAACATATAATTTCTTTGAACTGTTTTTTATTCTCAAGAGAATTGTCAGGGACAGTAAAAAATATAAAGTAGTACTCATCAATTTGTACACTGCAGTATTTTACACGGGGACGATGGCACTTTAGCAGGTTCACAAATAATCACAGGAACAACTATCGATTTACGGTAACATGAAGGTTAAGTTAGTTTCCTTGCTTGAATATTGAGAGTTAATAAATTCTGAAGCGCTAAGGAAGTGCCAGGTCCTTACGTCATAGAAATCTTAATAGAATTTTAGTTTGTATTTTTTTCGTTATGACTTGGTGTTGTATTTTTCAGTTAAATTTGTAAAACCATGTATTTAACTATAAAGATATGTGTAGACTATATATATATGTATATATATATAAATATATATATATATATATATATATATATATATAAGAAGTGTATTATTTGCTGTAAGACATATTCTGAAATTTTCAATCTTCTAACTCACATCAATTTAAATTCTTTATTTGTAGTTTATTGTTTGTAGTAAGTGGAGGGCGCAATGCTTTAATTTTGCCACATCATCGAAAAAGTAGTATTTTATTATTATTATTATTATTATTATTATTATTATTCCTCTCTCACTGTAACACTTCTTATCGGCACGCCACAATAATTCTTTAATTAGCTCGCTTACTTGTCTGTCTGTTCGGTACTAATATTGCAATTGTTTTTAAATTATATTCTCTATAAGCTAGATACTTTAAATCTAAACCATATCTAAGAACTGAATGATAATGCAATACAAGACCAGAACAATTGTAATAAAATAACTACTTAAATAATTATATAAAATGACTATCAACATTAAAAAACATAAAATAATTTTTAAGCATATTTTTAGTAATCCGCATTTTTAAAACAACCTATAATTTTTCTGTGAATATACTTGGAAGATTTTAAAATTTAAAAAATCGTAGGGCGCATTCAATATAATTGATGCAAGAACTGTTGTGTGAGTTTTCTCAACGACAGAAGTTCTCTACACTCGTTAATATTAATAGCAGCGCTAATCGAAGGGGCCGACCCCCCGTAGCTCAGTTGGTCGAGCAACCGACTTAGATACGAAGGGTTCTGGGTTAGATTCCCAGGTCTGGCTGGGTGTAAAGTTTGTGTTCGTCCGTTCGAGTTATTTCATTTTTAAGAGTCAACAACACTGTCACAACTGGGGAATTGTCTAATAACAAAGCTGTAAATGGGCAATTTTTGGCTCGTCTGCGATGTTGCGACCTCGCCAAGGAGGCTAACATTTAATATAAAATAAAAAAAAAATTGCCTAGGCGATTCGGGCTCAATTCCCGTCGGGATCGGTTGCCGAATTTATATGTAGGTTTTGGATTTTTTTTCCCCCTTGAGCATGAAAACGTGAAAAAAATAATTTGTACACAGTTTTCAGGGTATTGATAAAGACAGCCTGAAACATCCTAGGCCATTAGCAATGTTCGCCGATGCACCGAAATGTACACTGCAAAAACCAAAACGTCAGTAGCGGTATAGGTCCGATATATACATATAGGATACAAGATGTCCAGAAACAAACTCATATTAAGTACACCAAGCGAATTTTGGGCTAAATTGAAAACTGAAATAAAAGTGGCGAAAAGTTGTATAACATTTTACATGCCCAATGTGACAACACTGCACGGAACATGTCCACTCTTGCGTTCCATGTCAGTGTATTATTTTATGTATGTTACTTCAGGTAAATGTATAGGAGCATGCTTTGACTGCTCGGGATTTTAACCTGCACCCACAATATGCAGGTTAGTAGTAGTTAGATAAGTAAGATATATGTTGTGCAAGAGGAGACTTAATACAGTGCTATGTTGTCTCGTTGTTAATAAAACATATCACCGTACAACATTTTGCCTCTAACATTTTCGTCTCCAATTTAGCCCAGGATTCGCATTATGTAATTATTATGAGTTTGTTTCTGGAAATATCCTTTCTTACTCTAGGATTTGGGTATAGGTCTTACCTACATAAAAATGTTAAATTCTATAATGCAGTGTATGCTATGATTGTTTATACGAAGTGTAACAATTATGTAGAAAACCATTCCTGTGCTACAACTATGCGTTGTGTTAAGGAACATTTAAATTATTACTACATTACGATTTTTTTAAACTACATATTTTTTAATATGCTCTTGCTAGTAGTGCTGTACAAGAAATTGATGAAAGTTCTTGTGATATAAAAAATACCGAGATGCAAATTAAAAATAATATATCCATTCGAACACGGATCTCAACAGCACGCGAGCTTTATTTGACGTAGTTTTTACAGCGAAGCCGGTTTCGTTTAATTCTCCCCATGAGATGCATGTCAGTGTTTAGCAACGCCTTCCAGGAAAAAAGTTTATCCATCAAAGATCCGCTGCGCTCAGACACGAGGGACGAACACTTTCGTCGTGACCTGACACTCTCTCGTCACTGAGAGTCTGGCAGGCAGTGTTGCCAACAGTACGAAACATTTACAGCCAGATACAACTAAAATCATGTTCTAAAGAGAATTGTTTTTTTTTTCTTCATAATGTATTCCCGTCACCCGGTGTATATATGATACAAAAATTTTAATTTATCTTTCATTGTGACACCATTGGTGCTAGACCTAAAACGAATGTTCCAAAATTGGAGTATTTTGTTATGAATACTTTAAGCCATTTGTTGTGAGTGAGCTTTACACAGCATGATATATTTATGGAGCCTACAGCATACGCTTAATTGGGTCAAAATTTGGGTAAATGTGACACATATATGTTCTAACGTATTTACTATAAAATATTTTAAAAGTTATGTTTTGTGGTCGCAGTAGGAAATAAAAATTTTTTAAATCCCAACTGAATTAACTTCACACAATTTTCCCCCACGAAGCCATAACTTTAAGACAAGTTTGCATTATATGGTTACACAGTGTATTAAACTATGTGTTAATTGACATATACGTCATTTCAATATCCTACGTAAATTCGTTTTATTAATGTAACGAGTTGTCCATAATATTTGAAAATATGGTTTCAAATTTGTGTAGTAAAATTAGGATGTTTGACATAATAGTTACTAAAATGGAATCAGTAATTTTTAAACTTATTTCCATATCTTGAAAAATTTTCCATTGGAAGTTTGTTTAGCAGTATAGTATGCTTGTTTCACGAGTTCATGAGGAGAAACAATTAATTTAAATTAATTTCTTGAAACCATATATCTACGAAAAGAACAGCACTATTTAGGGCCCTGCCTACAAAGTTTGTAGTCTTAGAGTTAAGACGGAGAATGAATGTAAGGATTAATTAATTACTACTGTATAAGTTTAAAAACAGTTATTTCAAGCAATAATTAACACATCTCAAAGAATGTTGCAATGTATATTATTTTAATTAATGTCACATATTTGCTAATTTTTTAAATCCAAAAGTTTTAGAAATACAATTTAGATATTATAAGCATTTAAACAAAAAAATCGACAAAATTCTTATATAGTAGTATTCTTTCAGAAACTTCACGCATAACACGTTATGTTTCAAAGAATTACATTTAAATGTGATGTATTGAGTTGTTATTAACAATACCTAACATTTATTTCCCAATTAAAATCTGCGCCTGGAAGCAATACACAGACATAGTACTCGAAATCAACAAATTCAAGCTATGTATTTAATTTTTAAATTAATGGTACATTCCACTTGTTAGTTTTCCATACGTGTAATTTCGGATTTTAAATAAAGTAATTTGTTTGAATTAAGATCAGTATAAATATTTTTTTTAACAAACAAAAGAGGGAATAATTAAAATTGATATATATTCTCCTTGTGGTGATTAAGGAGCTGGGACATAACACTTGTTTAATCTAAGTGAAATTATATTTGAATGGTTTATTATACCCTTTGAATTCTAAAATAATTGTGAAATATTTTGGTTACGAAAAGGAAACATTTCGTTACAAAAATCATACAAATTTGACACGTAAAATCACTTATATAATTAGCTCAGTCACTTTAGTAACAATTTTATACACACTCACAATTTGCTTATCGTGTGACAAAAAATATTGTGTACTGTAGCGAACGTTCTGAGAGTGTGTGAGTTAACTTCAAAATTACTGAAAAATGTATCGTGAATACAGGTGAAGGTCATGTAACTTCATCCAGGCGACCACAATCGGAACCATACAAGGCTAGCTGATATACTCCACAGTTAAATTCAACAGTTAAAATACTGAAATGCTACATTTTTCAAAATAATGATTGCTAGATATGCATTGTTATTAGCAGATAACATTAAGAAAGACCAATAATAATTATTATTTTATGTTTAAACTTAAGACTATGTGGCATGTATTCATAAAACAGTGAGTTGAAATATACTCAGTTGGCTGGGGCACCTACTAAGCCTATGAAACAGATCTAAATGTGTAATTTTACAGGATGTCCGGAGAAAAAAGGGCAATATTCTGGGAGGCGATAAGACTGGTCATTGTGATCAAAGAAGTTTATATGAACACGGGATCAATATGGGACGGTTATCAAGACAGCCCATTTGAATGTAAACATTTATAAGTTCCAAAATTACTGTCATCGTTTTATTTGCAGTTATGTTCCTGCTTGTGGTGACAGGTCATGTCACAATCACGGAGGCAATACGTTGCCATGGAAACATGTTTACATACACAGCTAACCGGTTAATGTGGACTGTCATCCTGCATATTGTGTTTGACTTGAGATGAAACAATATGGTTGTGTATTGTAATCTTGTTATTTTTTGCAGCTATAAAATTCTCGTGTCACAGTGTTTGTTTCCATACTCCTCCGAAACGGCTTAGCCGATTTCAATTAAATTTTGTATATACATTCGGTAGGTCTGCGAATAGATTTTTATCAATTTTTATACTCGTAAGTGCTTTGTCTAGTAAATATTTTTAATTTAATAATTTTAGAACCCGGTCGATAACTGTTTAAGTGATAATTGATCAGTTATCCCCACGAGCTGATACCAGTCTATCCCCACCAGGTGTCGCTGCTCTATTATTATTATTATTATTATTTATTATTAGACCTCTTCCACTTATATACCACATCCATACACGCTTACAATAAGTTATTTATGTGACAAAACAACGTTTGTCAGGGCAGCTAGTTTCAGCTATAAAAAAGCAATTTCCTTGTAACGAGAAATGTAACTACAAATAAAACAGTAACAGTAATTTTAAAGCTCAGCAACGTTTACATTCAAATCGAGATATCTCGATAACCGTAACTTATCGAACCCAGGGTCCTGTATATCAGGACATTAAAGGGGTTTGGAAAGGTATGATGTCGAACGGACGACTGGAATACTCAATAGTCAATAAAATCTGAATTACTCTTCAAAATTAGGTGAAATTTTTTTGCCGACTAGATATTTTATCAGCGCACGTGTACTTACGTATCACTACGCGGTAGTATGCTTTACTTTCGAGTAAACAATTAAAAGTCTTTTTAGAAAAATAAGGGATTGAAACCACAAAATTTACAAAAATTGAGAACTGTCATTTTTATAATTTTAATATTATAATGATGAGGCGGGGGAAACGGGATATCCCTGAGAAAATCAGGGTGACCGACACTGCAGGGAATCGAACCAGGATCACCTCTGTGCGAGGCCTAAAGGTTAGGATGAGGAATGATGCGTGTACTGATAGAGTAGTGAAGCAGTGCCAACTGTATACAATATAAGAAACTATTCCCTCTGCTTTGTCGATGCATGAAACATTGTAGGAAATGTGTAGCCCAAATTAAATACAGAAGTTATGTTACACGAAACTAGCGAGTACTGATCCCAACTAATAGAACCGCGTAGCACACACTTAAAATGCATTGCAGCATGTTCGTAAATACATTTATTTTTCGAAACTATTCCACATATGGCCATAGTGTCAATGAAAGAAAAGAAAATGCACTTGAAGCGATGATGGTGGGGAGGTTTCGAAGCATCAATTCGCATAGAAAAATCATTTCGGAGCACCTCAAAATGGCTAACCACCGCTTTACAACAAGTTATATCTGAAAAACTGCTAGAGGAATTTTTGTGAAACTACTCTAGAATCATACAATGGAATTGGCTTAAAACTTTTCACCAACAAAAAAATAGGGTCGCCACAGAGAGTGTCAGTCAGGCGAGTGATCTGACGATACCACTGCACGGCGTTTCAGTGTCTTGCAGTAGAGGTGATACCGCACCAGATGAGCCGGTCAACATCGCCCTTGGCGCCGTGCCTCCGTCACACAGACAAACGGCCAGTAGGAGGGCGACTTAAGTGCGCGGTCTACTGCAATTTTCATCACCATTTTTTTATTTATTTTTTACTTGTACCAGATATTTTTTTTCTTATTTTATACACAAAATGTGATTAAATTTGGCTCTAATGAAATTTTTTTATCACTCATAGTTTTCGCGTAATGGCTTGTTAAAATCATAATTTGTATGTTTCCGTTTTAACGACTACACATAAACAAACTAATATGCCAAACTCAAAAAAAAAAAAATCACAGTGGATAAAGACATTACAGGCTACAATGTCATGCTCATAAAAATAAAGAATAAAAATTATTTGTGTTTTAAAAAATATATATTGAATTTTTAAAAATTTTATTTTCAGTTTCAGCATTTTCTAAAAATACAAATAGTTTTTATTCTTTATTTTTATGAGCATAACATTGTAGCCTGTAATGTCTTTATCCACTGTGATTATTTTTAGTTTGGTATAGCAGTTGGTTTTAGTGTAGTCGTTAAAACGGAAACATACAAAATATGATTTTAACAAGTCACTACGCGAAAACTATGAGAGAAAAAAATTTCATAAGATCCAAATTTAGTCACATTTTGTGTCTAAAATAAGAAAAAATTTCTGGTACAAATAAAAAAAATGGTGATGTAAATTGTGGTAGCCGCGCCCTTAAGGGTGTTCAAGTGCGATAAAATCATAATTTTATATTTTTATGTAATAGTGTTAGTTTTTTATGCGTTAATTGATGGTACGGTTTCCTCTTACGAAACTATTTTAGCTCACATAGTTTTCTCATAAAGGTGCATCAAAGTCAAAATTTGCGTGTTATGCTGCCAGGCAAATAGTAAAAACATCTTAAATAACTTAAACTAAATAATTCACACTTAAATAACATGCCATGGGCTATGTAACAATGTAGTAAAAAAACCTTTCAGTTAACAATTTTTGTATTTTAAAAAATTTCCGAGTTTTCAACTTTTTTCCTTGTGATATTGTGGATTCTTAAAAATGCAAAATATTACGTATGTGCTTCTAAATGCTTTGTTGCGTAGATAATGGAATGTTAGTTAACCGTAAATAATTTCATTTGAGTAAGACAATTGGTTTTTAATATTTGCATGGCAGCGTAACGCACAAATGTTTACTTTGACCGTTATTAGAAAACTATGTGAGCTAAAATTGTTTCGTAAGAGGAAACCGTACCATCTAGTAACGTCAAAAAAACTAGCACTTTTCCATAAAAATATAAAATTACGATTTCATCGCACTTGACGTAAGTTGCTCGTATAATTATTTCGAGAACACAAAAAACGAAGCGGCAAAGGCGGGGTGAGAGGTAGGGTTGTGTAACGGTCACACTTGAAGAACTCGTTGACGACGGTTGCTATGGTCGAAGACGGGGGTCGCCTCGTTATCCGCGGCGCGCGATGTCTTATCTGGGGCAGGCAGGGGTGATCGCAGGTCGCCGGCGAAGAGAGAGGCGTATCGCGGGGCCGCATCGCGGTCTGCCGGGGCTAATTCATTACCCTTCCTGAGTGACAGTGGCTCCGGGTAATTAACGCGTCTCCCGGCGCCTTAATTACCGCTCTAGGTGAGGGGAGTGGTAGGAGGAGCGCCGTCAAAGAGGTGCCGCCCATGGAAGGCACCTGCCCGCGCCGCGACGGTAGTTAATATGCGCGCCGCCAGGGGGCAGGTTCGAGGCGCAAAAAACTGCCGACACCTCAGCCCCCGACACCTGCACGAGCTTTCCTCGCCGTTTTTGAAAGAGGGGGTGAGGGGTGGAATATTATCTAGAAAAGCAGGGTGTCGATTCCTCATTTTCATCTTTCTTTTATTTTACCTGGGACACAGACTAAATAGTAATACAGACGTGAAATGACGTGGCGGCTTGTTTGATACGGGCGAACTCCTCCGCTTATTGGTTGCCCGAGGCTGTTGATTCCAGCCCCGTGTCTGTTTGGCTCCTGCGTATTAGAGCAGGTTTCCTATTGGTCCGGCTGCCGACTAGCAGGGCAGCCACCTTACGCTGATTGGCGGTAGGCGTATCCGCCATGTTGCTGGCCAGGGAAGCCATTTTGCTGGCATGTGTGTCTGAGTTCGCTGTCCTACCAACTATTTCACTTCTGTATTCCTAAATATTCTGTGCCTGGGATGTGTATATATTCAATGTGCTTGGTGGTTGCCTATGTTCAAGGGGAAGTGCGAAAGGTTGGGAAGTGTTTGAAAGAGCCGTATACAGCTGGCGAATGAACATTATTGCAGCGTGTTTGGATAAAGGGTTTTAATATATATTAATGAACCTGTGTGTCCTATTTCTATCTACAAAAACAAAACACACTTAAAGCTATGATTCTCTATTTTTCTTTTCTAGATATCATACTCAGAAACATGATTTCGAGGCAGTTCAAAATTAAAAAAAATTTAATTTTCATACTTTCGTCAAGTATAAAATACCGACCGGAATCGTAAAACGAAAATAGAAAAGCACTCGCAGGACTTTCCTACCCATTAATCCAACGACTGAACCTTTGCACGTCGCACGGAAATCTGTATTTTGCTGCAGCTACAAAATATTTCGTTGCTATTTACCGCATAGTCTGTTTTGTCGTCTCTACAAAAGCATTTTGGTTTCAGCACTACAATGTTGTTGTCACAAAAAAAAAATTGTTTTGTGTTTCATGCAGAATTATTTTGCAGAGAAGACTTCATACAAAATTTGTCTTTCAGTACGATTTCGCACCCTGCGCATGAAGGCGATGCCTTTGTTGACGCACGATACAGTCTAGCTTTTAATCGCCTGTGTTTACGTACGTCAAACGCTGCATTCAGCGCCTGCTGTATTGGGTTCTTAAAAGGTGTGTGTACCAAGTTTCAAATTTCCGTCTCTTTGTAAACATTATAGAAGCGTAGTTTCAAGTGTGTGTGTTTTTATTTTTATTTTTTTCGTAGATAATCGCAAGAGAATATATTTAACGGTTTCACGGAAATTTTTTACATAACATTTTCTAAATGCTCGTCTACAATACACCATCCATGCCTGAGTCAGGTATCGAACCCAGGACATCGTTCACCGTAGACCGGCGCCTAACTACGGAAGTCGGCTGGATGGCAACAAAATGCTGAACAAGATATTATTGAACTTAGAGGAGGTTTTGAGTCGAAAGACATTAAAATAAAATTAAGTTATTGCAACAGCTTGCATGGTGTAATATAATGTGCTGAAGTTATCTGTAAAATATAATTCACGAGTACAACTACTTTTGTAGCATGTCAATTATTGCAAATATTTTTCTTCTTCGCTTCTCTGGGGGTGTTAAAAAAACTCTAGGTGGTAGAGTGGGTAAAACAATTTAGCATCAGATCCGCAAAAGTGCAAACAGTAAACCGAGTGAAGTTATCGCGCGTCAAAAAAGTAAGGAGAGTAGCTTCTCGAACAACTCCTTGCTTATCCTGCTCTCGAGAATGGTAAGCGGATGCTACATGACGGAAGTCTTGGTTTAGCACGAAAAAGGTTAACAACACACGACAGCAATAACACAATGAAGAAACCTAAAAAATCTGTGTTCGAAATATCGAAGAAGGAAGTGCAAATCGAATACTGTGTAAAGTAACGTGTAAAAAATATGCAGCGGACAACACGTTTAGTAAAATATTAAGAATTATTTTGGAAATTAAAAGTAATTCTAACGTTCTTACGGTTACTTTTTATTCTGTATCCACAATCACCACTTAAGGTCGTTCACGTGGTAAAATGCATCATTTTATATTTGTTGGACATGGTGTTTGTTTTATCGACATTACTTATGACTACATTTTCAACTTGTGAAACTTTTTTAACTCTCGTAGTCTTCCCAAAGCTGCATGACAAAGTCAAATTTTTCAAGATACGGGAACATGCTAATAACATAAAACAACTTACCTACGCGAATGAAATATTCTACACTGAAATGTGTATGGGTAATATGCTGAAAGATTTAATAATCACACAATGGAATTCCTTTGTTTATTTAAATTATAAATATAACGAAAATTTTCCTGATTTATGGTGATTTTTAAAAGTAATATGAAGGAACTTTGTTCAGTGTTTTTAAATCTTTCAGCATATGGCCCATACCATCTAGTGTCAGTGTAAATTATATCATTCAAATAAGTCAGTTTTTTTGTATGTTCTCGTACCTTGCAAAACTTGACATTGGCATGCCGCAATTGGAAGACTAGAGAGGTCAAACAATTTCACAAATGGAAAATGTAGTCACTAGTAACGTCTGTGAAACTAACACTGGGTCGTACAAATATGAAATTAAGCGTTTTTGTCATGTAAACACCCCTGACGTACGCAGTCACGTACGCCAAGCTATGTGGTTATTTGAAAGCTTGCATGCATTCAATTTTCTCGATTTTTACACGTACGTAAGTACTCTAATAATTGGTTGTGAATGAATCCAGCTTAATGCTCGACATCAATCGCCGTGTTGGATTGTTTTGTTCTTCGTTGTTATGAGACTCTGAGAATAAAAGTGTGACATTTGCTATTATAGCATGGGGTTCTATTTACCTTGCGCTAATATACAAACATCGCAGTTGAACTTTTAATGTGTATTTAGGCCACAAAGAATGCAGAATATTAAGAACATAAAACGATTGTTCGATTAATTACTGCCTAAATACTCTTCTAAACTTCAACTGCGATTCTTTTAAAGTAGAGCAAGGTAAATAGAATTCACGCTATGATAGCAAATTTATAATTTTCTTCTCAGAATAAATAAAACACTGAATAAAAAAATTCAATAATGCGAATGCTGTAAATGCTGAAAACATCAATTGATTTCTACGCTTTTTTTTATGCCGATATGGATAAAATACTCAATGACAATCCTAGATAATGGTATTTGCCAACTTTATGTGTAAATATTTATCCAGAATTACTAATTCGTTACGCGTGATCTCTTGCGCCGCAGTTAAATGCACGAGGTTCCGGTGTCAGAGATTGTGCCTCAGAAGTTCGTAACACTGGAAACTAGTTTGTTTAAATCGTTGGTTATAACTCTGTCTAGGATTGCTATTGGTTAATTTTTGCAAATTGACTTCAAGAAACATACAGTTACATATTATTGCTTTCAGCGTTGATTTCTGTACCACGCATAAGGGTTTTCAAGTGGTATAAACTCAAATTTTATACTTTTTATTAAATAGTGTTAGTTTTGTAGACGGTATACTTGTTATCTAAGGAAATAATTGCAGCTCGCATAGTTTTCTCATAACGGTGCGTCGAAGTTAAAATGTGCATTTTACGATTTCACGCAACTAGTGAAAACCAATTGACTTACTCAGGTAAAATATAACATTTTGAAGTAACATGCCATGAGCTACGTAGCATTACGTTTATAAACTCACAAAGTAATATTTTGAAACTTACAACAAATTGCAAAGTTTCAGGAAAAAAGTGGCAAATCCAACAATTTTATTAAAATACTGAAGTTGATCGTTATGATTTTTTCTCTTACTTATGTTATATAGTCCATGGAAAACTATTTCACTGTGAATGATTTTGTTTAAGGAAATCCAGCAATTTTATTAAAATACTGAAGTTGATCGTTATGAGTTTTTCTCTTACTAATGTTACATATTCCATGGCAAACTATTTCACTATGGATGATTTGGTTTAAGGACGCTGTCAGCATCAATTATCAACGTCGTATTTTAGTTTTTATACTTGTACGATACGTTTTTTCTTCGTTTCAGACATAAATTTTTACTAAGATTTGCTCTTGATAAACTTTTTATCTCTCGTTGTTTTTGTGCAATGAGTCGTAATCGTCAAAAGTTGAATTTTTACGGTTTTATGCACGCCACTAAACCCAACTGACATACCAAGTGTAATAGTTACACAGAACCCTTCTATGTAAAAACAATTTTTTTTTAGTTTTAACAAAAATTTGTGAATTTGTTAAATTTTAATTTTACATTTCAACGATTTTTTCCAATACAAAATATTTTATTTTTTTGCTGTAAGTCAACTGGTTTTCACTATTTTTATGGCAGTGTTAAATACAAATTCAGATTTTTGACGCACCATTATGAGAAAATTCCGCGACATAAAATTGTTTCGTAAGAGGAAACTGTACTCACAAGTATCGTTTACAAAACCAAAGCAGTGTCCGGAACTAAACTTTTACATATTTAGGGTTTGGTAAAAAAAGTGTGGGTAGATTCGAACGTTATAAAACAGCACTGCGCGCGGCAAAGTTGGTAACTATATGTTGGTATTTCAGGTTTTTTTTTTTTTTTTTTTTTTTACTTTTCACTGTTGAATAAATTGTCTAGTCATTATTGTACATAAACTATTTAGCTGTTTCTTCACATCCAAAATTACGAATTCTACGATAATATTAATTTTTTTAGGTTTAATTTATTTACAAAATACGAAATTTATTATTAATTAAAATATTATTTAACTAAACGGGCTTTTAATTTACACTATTACTGTTTTTAATGCATATGTACATGATTATCAGCCGAAAAGCGGAGTATAAAACGTAAATAAACAGCAGCCGACGAATTTACGGAGCTATTGTTAAATTTAGCGTGGTACAACACCTCAGTAAATTGTACACACTAAATCCTCAAATATTTACTGCACTAGCCTGTTCACGTTGTTGATTTCGTAACTTAAATAGTCGTTTCGGACACGGCTTAAGGGTGTTCAAGTGCAATAAAATCGTAATATTTTTATTTACATGAAACAGTGTTGGTTTTGTAGACGATATTTGCGAGTACGGTTCCTTCTTACAAAGCAATTTTAGTTCGCATGGTTTTCTCATAACGGAGCGTCAATGTCAAAATTTCCATGATCACAGTGAAATAACATGCCGTAGGTTACGTAATAAAACACTAACAAAAACATCCCGTGACATTTTTTAATATTTTAAAAAATTTTTGAACTTGTGGTTTTTTCACCAGAATTTTTGAGATTTTACAAAAAAATTCGAAACATCGCAATGTGGTTTTAAAATTTTTACAACATAGCTCATGGGACGTTTGTTCACAGTGAATTATTTCATTTAATTAGATCAGTTGATTTTCGCTATTTGCATGGTAGTAGAACACGCAAAATTTTACTTTGACGCACTATAAGAGCTAAAATTGCTTTGTAAGAGAAAACTGTACACAAATAGCGTTTATAAAAATAACACTTTATAATATAAATATAAAATTATTACTTTGTCGTACTTGAACACCCTTATGGCCGCGAGGTACAGCAATTTTCGTCACCACGTGTTTATTTATATTTTTGTACTAGGTATTTTATTTTCTTGCTTAAGACTTAATTGTAACTAAATTTTGCTCTTACAAATTTTCTTATCCGGCATAGTTTTTTATTAAGAGCTCGTTAAAGCCAAAATTTGCATATTTTCGCTTTAAGGACAGTGCTAAAACCAACTCTCTTACCAAACTAAAAAAAAATTCACAGTGAATGACAATGTTGTAGGTTACAAGTTCAGCTATGTTAAACCACAAAATAAAATATTTTCACACTTAAAAAATTAAATTTTTAAAATTGATATTTTAGATTTCAGCATTTTTATTTAAGTACGAAAATATTGTATTCCTTTTTTTTATGTACGTCAAATTTAATTTTGTTTAAGTAGGGCAGTTGGTATTCACTATTTGCATGGCAGTGTAAAAAGCAAATTTTGTCTTTGACACACCGTTATGAGAAAACTATGTGAGCTTAAATTGTTTCGTAAGAGTGTATCATCTACAAAACTAATAATATTTCATAAAAATATAAAATTATGATTTTATCGCAATTGAACACCCTTAAAAATAACATTTTTCAATAAGAATACAAAATTATGATTTTATACGCATTGAAGAGCCTTAAATCGTTTAGCCCCGCAGTGTGTGATCGCACTGATCCTGCTCTGGGGGAGGTAAGGTCCAGTGAGCTGTGGTTGTCAGAAAACACGTGTCCACGCCAACCATGGCAGGCGTGATTGATAGCCGCGGTGGGTCCCCGTCATACCAGCTACACGCCGTCTCGGAACATGGGCGTGGCCCCGGACTCCCGCGAGCTACGGCCGTCGAAAACAACTGCCTGTTCCCTCCCATCATGCCCAAACCTCCTACAACGCCAACCCACAGCCAGTCCCAGCACAATTTAACGTCGACGCCTGGGTACAGGCTACAATGTAAAAGAACTTCCAATATATAGTGTGCGGCATTTACCATCTTAGCTTGCTAGTTAAGAGGGCGTGGTACATAATTCAATGCTAAAAACATTACTGTATAAGTATAGGTTTATTGAAGCCAATTTGCGAAAGTTAAACAATAGCAATCCTAGACAATAGTTTTAGCCAACGTTTTAAACAAAATTGTTTCCAGTGTTACGAACTTCTGAGGCACAATCTCTTACGCCGGAACCTCGTGCATTTAACTGCGATGCAATAGATCATACGTAACGAATTAGTAATTCTGGATAAATATTTACTGATAAAGTTTGCAAATACCATTATCTAGGATTGTCATTGAGTATTTTATCCATATTGGCTTCGAAAAAAGCGTAGAAATCAGTTGATGTTTTCAGCGGTTATTTATCTACCGCGCACTCTTAAGCAACTGTTGAGCACGGCAGTGTAAAAAAATCTCCCTAAATGGTAATGGCAGCAACTAACACATACACGGTATGGCTGTAGGGACTGTAAAAAATCGCTAATTTAATTACGTGCAGGCTAGAATCCATAGTACTGCGTATACTCGAGCCGCGTATATTCGTGGTGCGTCAAAGTTGTTAATATACAAGTCTGGTTACAACTGAAATTTTCTTTAAAATGTGTAGGGACATTACCATTTTCGGAAGAGAACATTATTACCGTAGGCCTACTTATTTTCTTGACACTTGTATACAGCCGAGTAGTATGTTTTCCAATAATTTTTACAGTGTGTAGCAAGGCGCTATGTACGTATCTGGTGCCACAGGTACACAAGAGGTTTGGAAAATGTTAAGTTCAACACATTCGGCAGCCATGTTTGATCGCTTTCAAACTGAACATGTTTTTGAGGTTACGCAGCTAAGAGTCAGTTTCATCGACGAAGTTTATTTACTACATAAAACGAGAATTAACAAATCTCGCTTAGTGTTAAACGTATAGAAAATACATAGCGGTGTTTCGCCCCCCTCACTGCAAGTTTAAGTTAATCGAGATTTGCAAAACTCGGCAATGTGCCTGCCGAGTCGTCTCAAACGTACAAAAACATCAAAACAGCTGCCGGAGTTTCCCCGAGTACATACATTTGTTGTTGTGGCAGTATAGGAAAATCCAATCGCTGTTGTTTGGATATTACTTTAAAAACTCGTGTTGCAGTTATATAGTCGAGCACAAGTAATGTGAAGTGTTTTTAAAATAAAAGCGGCAATGAAGCAAAAACCTTTCGTAACAAGATAAATCTATGATTTATTCCAGCAGCACGTAAAGTTGAAATAAATTCTACACTGAAATTAAATTCTACATTGGGAGCTCAGTGAATACGAATGATGTAAGGGTGAAATGTTTTCCCTTAGACGGTGACTTAGCCCAATATGCAAGTTCGTATATGTTAACAAACAGACGAACAAAATAACCTACAAAATTGCCACATAACCTATAAAATTGCCCTGCAGTTAGGAATAATAATTATAGCCAAGTAAAGGTTGGATTTTCGTTTACAGTAATTTCAGTCAAATTGTGTAGTGATTCATGGCACGTTTTTGATTTTCCTTCCTTAAAAGTAAACTCGAGACGCTCTGCAATTATTTGCCAAGTCTGTGAGAGGACAGGAATTCAATCGAATTCAATAGTCTCATTATTCAAAATATATATTCCTTTACGAATCCAACATGCCAGATGTAATCGAATAATTTTGTCATCTGTAACATCTCCAGAAATCAAGTCGTAACGGTTCACTGGCCACACCATGTTGTTATTCTCATATTTAAGCGAGATTAACTGGGCTAACTGTACAAACGGAGTGGTTTAAAATTTAATCTCAATTAAATAGAAAATCGAGTTTATAGTACGTGGTGAAACACTATACATATTTAATCGAGATTATAAGCCCACTAATCGAGTTTTAATTGTTTAAACTTCGTTGGTGAAACTGGCCCTAAACGGAATAAAATCAGTGAACTTTCGTACTGCAAACGAGCTTTGAAACTGCACTCTAAAAACAATTTGTTTGTCACAAAGCAAGTTGTGTTTGGATGTAAATCAATATAAATAAATTTAGCATAGTAGCTTTGCCGCAAAGGACATGCTATTTTTTTAGAATTTTTTTTTTTTCAACGTGAAGCTTGTTTAAAAACGCTACAGTTAACCCTAACAAAAATACGTTGAACTGTTTTAGTAGTAAATAATGCCATATTACTTCATGTTTCAATAAAACTTTTATTTACATTAAATGTACTTTGTAGTGATTCATATTCTATAAAATTTCTGTTATGACAATATTTTTAGTATTATTGACTGTCGTCACTTTAACACTCAACATGCATTACATTATTATTATAGTTTCTGTACTTGTATCACGAAAAAAAAAACACTTTATACATAAAAGTTTATTCATTTTTGCAAATGCAAAATGAGGCTCTAAATTAGAGCCATGTTAATTACGCAGCACTTTACCCGAGACAGACAATAAGAGAGCAGTACAGAAGATATGACACTCCAAACTGCGTATGATTACTTTACACTGAACTAGAAGAGACTGTTTGGAAATTATTCGGGCTACAGTTTAGCCGCTACGTATATGATTGTATGTTGAAGTAAAGCAGTTCTGCATATTGTGTGACAACGGATTTATTCTTTTGTTATACAACAGCCTTTTCAAGCCAAACAAGGTAGCTCGATGGTAACACGTTGGACTTTCACACGGGAGGATAAGGGTTCGATTCTCGGCTCCGCCGACATGATTACGGTTTTTCATGGTTTCCTGCAATCACTCCAGACGAATTCTGGGACGGTTGCAATTCCCATCACCATTTTTAAATTTTTTTTATTTGTACCAGATATTATTTTTTATTTTAGACACAAAATGTGACTAAATTTAGCTTTAATGAAATTTTTTTATCGCCCATAGTTTTCGCGTAATGGCTTGTTAAAGTCATATTTTGCATGTTTCCGTTTTAAGGACTATACTAAACCAACTGATATACCAAATTCAAAAAAAATCGCAGCGGATAAAGACATTGCAGGCTACAATGTCATGCTCATAAAAATAAAGGATAAAAATTATTTGCATTTTAAAAAAGTAATTGAATTTTTAAATTATTATTTTCAGTTTCAGCATTTTTTTAATACAAACAATTTTTATTCTTTATTTTTATGAACATGCCATAGTAGCCTGCAATGTCTTTATCCGCTGCGATTTTTTTTATTTGGTATATCAATTGGTTTAGTATAGTCCTTAAAACGGAAACACGCAAAATATGACTTTAACAATCCATTACGCGAAAACTATGGGAGATAAAATAATCGTTAGAGCCAAATTCAATCACATTTTGTGTCTAAAATAAGAAAATTTAATATCTGGCGTAAATAAAAAATAAAATAACGGTGATGAAAATTGCGGTAGACCACGCCCTTAAAAGGCCACAGCCGATCTATCTTCATTTTCCGTCCAGTCTTTGTGCAAAGTTGTGTGTGACAGTGTCTATAATGACCTCGCTGTTGACGCAAAGACTCCTTACCTTACAGTATGACCTTTTAAACCACTTGACACATAAATTAACCGAGGTTGGCTGCAGCAAGAGATAAGCGCTTTTACAGGTTTATAATACGTAAAGGATTTCGGTTACAAAGTAAACGTTCATTTAATTACTATGACTTTAATTTACATAAAAAGAAGTTACATAAAGCTTCACGGATAAGGTCACATGTCGCTAATTACGCAGTATTTTCCCATTACATGTTTTATTATAAAAAAGAACATAAGAAGTACAACCGTCACGTAGATTTGTTCGAATATAGAACGTTAAAATGTTCGAAGCAAAATTAAATATGTTATTTTGACTTACAACGACTTAAATAAATTTAATTAAAATTAGTGATCATGCGAGGCACAATCTATATATTATATGTACACACATATACATATATATTGTTTTTAAAAAAAGGGCTAGATTGTACAAACTATGTGACAGTTGTACGATGTTTGTAGCCTGTAAGAATGTAAAATATAATATTTAATAAATAGCGTAAATAGAGACACGTGACCTTAATATTATTACGTTTGGTTGGAAGGTAATTGTTGGTTAATCATAAAATTTTAACATCTTCTAAAAAAAAACCACAAAAATCATCCTGTACCATATTTCGTTAGACACGTATTTTTAATTCAAATGTAACTTTATGCAAGTTATTTAATTAGAAACTAAAACAAAACTGTGATATTTGTTTCGTTTTAGGTAAAAATAAGACGTTTAGTCGTCATAAAATATTAGCGACATTTATTTCTGGACTGGAACAGAAATCTACGACGGTTTAACTATAGTAAAAATAAGTGATGTTTAATGTTTGTAGTGCCTCTAAACATGATATAAAGTTCTAAGCTACCTTCATTTTAACCAAGACTATTAGTCGTAAAAGACATCGAATTATGCGATAGTGCAAACTTTGAAAATGTCCTGCCTGTCTGCCTATCTCTCTCTCTCTCTCTCTCTCTCTCTCTACATATATATATATATATATATATATATATATATATATATATATATACATACACACACAATATAGAACACTGACTGAGTGACTGCTGACATATCAAACTGCAGTCCAAACCACTGGACATAGAACCGTGAAATTTATTGTGTGATTTCCCCTCAGTTTGTAGGCGAGCACTAATAAAGGATTTTTCGAAATTCGACTTCTAAGGGTGTGAAAAGGGGTAAAATGTATTTCCGAATATACGTCGATAGAGCTCGAACCCCACGGCCTCTCATCGTGATTTTTTTATTCAGTAGGACACACATGAAAATGCATGTTAGACAATTTCAGGATATTTAGAAATTAAATATTTAAGAGGGGTGAAAATACCGTAAATGTGTTTCCAATTCATTATCGATATCTATAGAATCCTTCGGGATACAGAGTTCGAATTCAGTTCATAATGTTGCTTACGTACGTACCCAGAAAGTAAGTTTATGACTTTTTGAAATTCGCAGTAAAAAGGGGCAAAATATGTTTTTATGAATCGTCCATATCACTGAAACATAATTGACAATCGTCCTCATTTTTACTTCAACTGATTACATACACAAATGACTATGAGAGGACTCCAAGACGTTTCGAAATTTGATAACTAAGGGGGCGAAAATACGTGAAATGTGTTTTCGATTATTCCTCTATATCTATTGTTGCTTATGTAAATATATATAATACAATTCAAGTATATTACCCGAATTCGGCCCCAAAGAAGTAAAAAAGGGTAAAATGTGTTTTCTGTTCACAATCGATACATATCGACCACATTGATACTTTATATATCGACGTGATTTCTGTTTAAGAAAGATGTTTTTCAAATACCTGAAAAGTAAATTCACGAATTTTTTAAATGCCCCACCTAAGGACGTGAACAGGGGTGAAACGTGATTAAAGATGTTTTCAAATAATCGACTAGGCCTATATATATCTTGAACTCAGCGGGCTATTGTCGTGTTTTTCACGTTCAAGAGACACCAGTAAAGTAGTCTAAAATGTTATTCAAGGGTTTTTCGAAATTCAGACCTGGAATGTGTTTTAGATAAATATTCTATATATAGAACATATAAAGATGTTCCGTTTATATTTGCATCAGCATGATGATTTGGTAAATGGCCGCAAAAAAGGTTTTATGATTTTTCAAAATTCGAACTTTCAATACTGTACGCGGGTGATATGTGATTTTTAATTAATGATCCAATTTGCTTTGACTGAATGAGATATCGTCGTGATTTTCACTTCATTTGGATTCTTGAAAAAATATTAAGGCGTGAAACTAAGATTTTTCGAATTTTGACACCTAAAGGGATGAAAAGGCATAAAATTTGTTTTATATCAGACGATGATACTTTACTACCAGTAAAGATATTGAGGTGGTGTTCGCGTCTGAATGATGGTTACATAAGTACTTAAATATGTAATGCAACTTTTCTTCTTTTATAACTTGATTTAGAAGGAACCTTGGTTCGAGAACTATCAGAGCAGACGATCCGAAAAGCATGCAAGTACGACCAGCGAGAAATAAATCATACAGGAGTTTCATTCTCTAGTTCTATCGAGACGCGCTGTTTAACAACCTCTACGAGGCATAAAATGTTATTTTTAAAATTGGTTTTCATGAATAATTGCGATGTTATGAGGAGCAGTTGTTTTAAGTTCCGCTCTATTGTTCGAGAGGTTATGGGGTCAAGTTCCTTTAATGTATGTGCAAATTTGCATGATTAACACACAAAAACTGCAAGGAATATGAAATTAGTGCAATCTGGATAAAGTTCAGAAGTGGCGAAAATGGATTATGCAGTCCACAATCTACTGAAGTTCCTCGACAGCATTAGCACTCATCTCACTGATCTCAAGGTTGGGACACCAAACACGATTACATTTCAGCGAAACATCATCCCGCCAAAACTCCTTAATGACACTTAACATCAAGTGAAGGTATTAAAAAAACAAATATGTTATTGAGGGCACAGTCACCAATGTCTGTGCTCGAGGGAAATCAGTCTGTAACTACCCCACAATGTCAACTTTGCGGTGCTGTAAATAAGGCCCAGGTGAAGTCGCTGTTAGTGGAAGGGACAAACTTAAGACTGCTTTTCACGTCGACAGCTATAGCTACGTATCCTCATGCTGAGTTAACTCAACTAGCAGACTTGTCATTCAAAATCTTGATGACTGAACTACCTGTCTGGTGTACAATGAGATATCTGATCTGAGTAATACACGTGAGCAAAGCCGCAGGGACACTACTAGTAACGTTATAAATGTAGAATATATATGAATGTTTATCTTAATTTAAATTCTCAGCCCTGCAGATGCACGTAAAAATGGTACGACATTTACAGCCTCATATTTGTTAACTGTTCTCGCTGAAAGTTTGGAAGGATTAAGGTTGGTTAACAATTAGAAAACATAATCATAGAACATGTAACATAACAATAGAAACTGTGAACTACCAGACACGTTGTGCAAAATTAGTTTACAACTGGATTATTATTATGTTTAGCCAGTGGCATTTTTTTCGACATTTCTGAAATATTTCTTGCTGTATAAAAAGCAACCGAGGGCCATTAAAACATATTTGGAGTGGAATCATATTTGCATATAAAAGGAAATATAGAAATGAAATACCTATAAACTGCACAGCGTAAAACATTATTTACAATAAAGAAACACAGTTTTTAACAGTTTCTTATTGTAGCTTTGTTTAGAAGAAGACCAGGTCTGGACACTCGCCTGGAAACTTGGCCCCCTTATTGTTTGGCTGCAGTTCACTAAGTTACCGAAAATACTTATTGTGTTTTATTGGCACTGATGTTAGGGCGGTCGGACTCGAACTCCGCCCACTTCCTTTCAATTTATCAAAACGTATTTTTTATCGATTTACGAAATACTTCCTTCGTTCACAAATTTAAGAAAAGGCTCCAGTAATCTTTATTTACTTTATATATTTAACAATGGAAAAATGTGGGCGGAGTTTGGGTCCGACCGCCCTGAGGCGCCAATAAAACACAATATTCTCGGTAACTTGACGAACTACAGCCAAACAACAAGGGGGTCAAACAAAATACATTGGTAGATAGGCGAGTGTCCAGACATGTTCTTCTACGACCGTGGTTCGCGTGAATTTTAGGAGGTTAAACCAACATGGCGGACATTCACAAACTCCCTTGCTATGATTGGTTGCTGTCCTATGTGTACGCACAAGAAATGAAATATTGCAATTTCTTATGTCACTGTATCTATGCACACGACCACTTTTTTTGGTTTTGTGAACTGGTAGGTAAAAATACATAGAGGTTAGTTCTTGTGCGAACGACCTATGTCTTATGCTTCCTGTTATGTTATCAATTGTGAACCCACCTTTACACGCACAAAGTAAATTAAGCGGGCTTAACTCCTAGAAAGTTAGAAATACTCGCGCCTGAGATGAGGTCTTGAACTTAGTGACCTGGCGGTTAACAAGCTGACACTGCGACCTCACGCAACACCGCGGGACATCATTAGCGCTTTACACATGCGCAATTTGTTTCCAAGTAACGGGAGGTTGTGGTCTCTCCAAAGAGTATGAAAGTAATATATGGACGGCATTAAGCAGAAAGGAACCAACCCACAAAGTAAATGACTTGAAGATAATCATACCACGTGGAAGGAGAAGGTCCAAAGTACGTCTCAGAAAAAGAAGAAATACTAAATCACGATATTTGAATAAAAATAAGAATCGGTTAATACAAGGTTAAGATGCACTCAGAAAACATTTACCTTAAATATCTCAGATCCAGTCAACTGTGGGTCGGTACCTTTCTGTTAAATGCCGTATATATGAGACTACCATGCTATTGGCTAGTTTGAACTGCACGCACCGTTCTGCGCATGCGCGAGTCGCTGAGCAGTGCCACGTATTTATTGCTGTTGTACTTTCTTAACCTAACAAAACCGACCTTTGAACAAAGCAACACATTTTTTTTTTTTTTTTTTTTTAATTTTTAAAACCAATCCAAACTACTGTCACCTAATTTGAACTAATTTAAAGCAACCAAAACTAATTTCCCTGGGGAATGGGAAAAGAGCGGGGAGGCCTGCGCGTAACAGATGCGCAGACGAATATGAACAGCCAATAGGAAGACACTGTTAGTAGAGTCCACAGCTGCTTCATCCAAATAATGTCAGCAAGTATTCATCGTGTACTCCTCTCCTGTCAAACTCCTCTGCATTTTGAATACAGAGAGCTGTAATATACAATATTACTATTTCTGTCAAAAATTATGTTACGATCGAAAATAGAAAATGTAACACGATGATCATTTATACTGCTCTCACGATAATAACTATTTTATGCTTCCTAAACGAGAGCAGTTATCATAAAACTGTTGTACAGTTTTGGTAAAAGTAGTTCTAACAACGTAGTATAATTTTATAAGCAAAAAAATTATATAAATTTGGTTAATTAGTTCATTAATGGGGATTCCCTTAATTTCATAATTAGCTGAAGCCAATGGGTATTTTGTCTTGAAAAAATTAGTTAAGACGGTCTACACTGATTTCTTAACAAAACTGTGCAACAGTTTTTTAATACCTGATCTCATTTAGGATTTAAAAAAAATAACATATCAATCTTAAAACAAGTAGAAATTATGGAACATGACCTTATGGGTGTACCAGTGCGATAAAACCATAATTTTATATTTTAAAGAAATATTGTTAGTTTTGTAGACGATACTTGTGAGTACATTTTACTCTTACGAAACAATTTTAGCTGCCGTAAGTTTCTCATAACGGGGTGTCAAAGTCAAAATTTGCTTGTTACGCTGCCATGCAAATAGTGAAATCCAACTGACCTAAATAAACAAAATAATTCACTGTGAACTTACTTCCCATGAGCTGTGCAATAAAACCTAGAAACACCACAATGTAAAATTTTGGATTTAAAAAAAATCGCGAAAGTACAGAAAATAGTTGCAATTTCAGCAATTGTTTTTAACGCAAAAATAGTTGGCGGGTTTTTAAAATATTTTATTACGTAGCCCATAATACGTTATTTCACTGTGAATTATTTTATCTACGTATGTCAATTGGTTTCCACTATTTGCATGGCGGCAGAACATGCAAATTTTGACTGGCGTACCGTTATGAGATAACTACTCCAGCTAAAATTGTTTCGTAAGAGTAAACTGCCCTTATAATTATCGCTACAAAACTAACACTATTTCATATAAATGTTATAGGCCTCTTATAACTTTATCACACTTGATCACCCTTAACGATTTGTCAACACCATTGTCATATGAGAATAACGTATGTATCATACAACGAAAAAGCGGAAAGGAAATCAGCTGGGCTTGTACTGAAAGCTGCCTTCATATCAATCGATGAATGGTGACCTGACTACGAACCAAACCCAGGTCATCCCGAATGTTTAGTTCAGTGTCACACCTCCTTGTTCGATCATCTGGCAAATAACTCGCCGAAGAAGTCCACGCCGTTTGCACGAAATGCTTGTCAACATAGCAGCAAACTTTCACTATGGTCTTAGGCTAAGTTGTCGCGTACTACCTCGGTAAAGTTCAACATTCAATAGTTTAACTCCCGATCTCCGGAATTAACAAGATGGATGAGAAACCCTTAAGTTGTTCGGATCACATTACCACGCGGGTCATCCTGTTGTCCTTCGCCCTTATATGCCCACCGGTGCTACTTCCGACTTGAACATTTACTGTAGTTAAGCAACGTTGGCATTTGTTGCTCAAGATGTTCTACTTAAAGGTGTCTATAGAAGATGTCGCAAAATCGTAAGTCAATATTTTGGGGGAATATGTCACATCTAGAGGAGCAGAAAATTAAATGCACAATTTTCGCACTACAGTTTATGGTACTGTAAGCTGGAGTAACTTTGGTCGTTAATATGATATTAAATGGTTGGTATATTTATGTAAATAAGTAGATAACTGGCACAGAGTTTAAAAGGAAATATTTCTATTGATGGACATCTAGAGCAGTATCCAGGCAAAGTTGTCGAAGTGATAGAGGGAAATTTCTGTCCAACGTAATACACCATCGCTTACGGTTGGTTGTCGCAATTGCCGTGGGACACTGCAGCATGAATGTCCGTGGCAATTAGTCGACCTGAGATTGGCCGACAAACAGTGTGCAGTTCTTCGGCAGATAAAATTTAAAACGTAAAACTACGAAAGACCTTCGTAAACAGAACTATGTGAATAAATATCCTTCAAATACATTTCTCGTGTGCCTATCAATTTCGGGTCAGTCACCGACCGTTATACTATTTTTCATAGTGCCGAAAATGACGAAAATTGATGTTCCAGCCGTACTATTTATGAATATCTTGTCGCAGAACATTTTGTGAAATATAGGCACGTGCAACACACTACTACTTTTACTATTACGTTGCCATTTAAGGCGCGCTGTCGGCGAGAAGACTGCATGCCAGTTCAGTTACTCTTCGTCATTTGGCGTTTCAACAAACTTCATGAATATTTACCCACAAATTTATTGGCTTTGATTCTCATGAACGGAAGCACTTAACGATGAATACCTTACGCGTAACGGCAAGGAAATAATTTCTTAAGAAAGTCCTTCGGCATCTAGTTGGTCTGGTAATCCTACCAATTTGGGAAAATCACCGCCAAGTTAACGGATAGGAATTTAACAAACTGCTTCCTGAACAAGAGGCAGGTTTGTTACTGGAAGACCAAACACGGCCAGCGTGGTTCTAACTTTTCTTCTAATTTTGTAGGGTACGTACATACGTACAAACTTCAGTACAGAATATGTTGAGATAGCAGTACAAAACTACTTGACATAATAGCTTGGTGAAAGTACGTATATTCAAATTCTTCCAGTGTATAACATGGATTTATATATAGCTACACTGGAAGAATTTGAATATACGTTACATGACCAGTAAAAATATTAATATTTTAATTTGAAATTGTAAGAACTTTTATACTTATTATAAGTAGAAAATTTAATGTGGAGTCGTGATGCATCTTCTAAAGGAGAATAAAATTTAAAAAATAAAAACATTAGCTACCTTTATAAATTCCAGTGCCTCTTTTTCTCACTATTTGGTTTTAATTTTAAAAAAAGTGAACTTATTTTCTTCATTAGAATATACGGTTATACGTACATAGATATCGGTTTCATGATCAGCTACGAATTTATGGACATACTAAAACTATATATTCTGAATAACAATTTCGCCGCTAATACTCTTAGTCAAAAAGTTATCCGGTTCTTTTATATAAGGGAAAGGACAGAGGTCAAATCATATGTATTAATTTTTATAAATATATTTGTGTGTCATTATTAAAATACCGGCTACTTTAAAGCACATGGTAAAATTCTGTAATTTATTTAAAGTTAAAATTAATGGAATACCTGTGTTAATCTGTATTGTAGAAGTGTCCGGACTATAATATTAATTATTTTCTAAGGTTTCATTAACCGTAACAGAACTAGCGTACACAATAAAAAAATCGTACATTTAGAAGCTAAATCTTCAAACTAATATGTAAACATTTATCAGTTTAGGCACTCCGACAAGAATGTCACAGGTCATTAAAGTGCTCAAAATTTTCCAGATACCTTTGGGGACTAGTGAGATGTATTTTTATGACCAGAGTGTTTGATGTGAAATAAAATAATCTTCCACGGCCCATCAAATTGTACAAAACCTTTGGCACTTTTACTAAAATAGTTGTTAGGAAACTGGTTGCCATAATCATTTTTGTGGCACTTCAAACAAAAGTTAATGTTGCATTAATTTATTAATAAGTGTGCAATAATTACTTTTAAAAATACAAACATGTTTGCAAACATACATACCTATTTTAATATTTACAAGCACTTTTTGCTAAGTTTACAGAATATTTTATAAACATACGAAAAGATTCTTTGGAAATAAGATTCCAAAGACTTTTTTTTGTTAAAGTACACAAAAAATTTTTGCTATGTACAATTGTACGCGATGCCAGAAATTCTATCAGTGCATTTTTATTTTTTTAACGTAGTTGAACATTCCTAAATGCAACTGGAACAATAATTATGATAAGAAACACATAAATCCAAAATGGCGACACAACTTTATCCTTAAGTCTCATACTTGGGCACGAGCTTGGTAATTCATTGTTTATGGGAAAGTACACAGCTAACTTTCATACAACTGTACGTCTATTAAGTGAGAAAATAAGTTGAAGTTAGGACAAACATAAAATTAAAATCAGCAACTCTAAATTCCACTGGTATTTCCGAGATTTAAAACACTCTGCCGTTGAAATTCAGAGCATAAACAATTCAGTGGTTGTGATTTCTACTTTTTACTTTTGTCAGTATTACAAGTTACAGTAGCCTACTCGGCTTCTGTTGCCATATTGAATAATTCAATTTTTCCCGGAATTTTATTTTTTTTTTTAATTCTGAGAAGGAAAATGTTAACATTGTGACTACACCGCAAATTCTGTTTACCTTACGCTGTAGTACAAACACTGCGACTGAGCTGTAACGTCTAATCAGGCTACAGTCAGAACAGCACATTTTTATATTGATAATTTACTAAATTGAGTGGAACGTAATTGTAAATCACCAGCGCAATCGCCATGCCTGTACTGCAGTACAATGTAAATAGAATTTTCGGTGTAATCCCACAATTGAGTAGTTGGCTGGAATAAAGGCCTTAGTAAAAAATTTACTGCGTGAGATAATGACAGGTATGTGTTTTGTAGTAAATAGATTTTTTTTTAATTTCACGTTTCTCTCACATTTACTCTTGAAATCAATATATATTGTATATTTACACTACACACATTAATAGTAGCTACTATGAACACAGCCAAAGATAAAATATAAATTATCAATAGCATAATGGTACCAGCACAGATCAAGACAAAAATTCATAACTTGGTGAAGAATTTATACATTGGTACTATATTTGTAGATGTCTTCTATGGACATAATCGAACAAGATAAATTGTCTGATTGAAGAAAGGCAGTAGCTTACTGAAGTCTTTATTCCAGCAAACTCTTCAATTTAGGAGAAGCAACAAAATTATTAAATGCATTGTAACGTCTGATGCAGAGACTTAAACAACCTTCCAAGAATTCGTCTAAAGAGAGTTTTGATAAACATTAAATCCCGAAGTCTAGATGGCCGGTGCAGTAAATCGAACCATTGCCCTCTTGAAAGCGATTCGGACGCCGTTGCGCCATTTCGCTCTATACGTAACCTTAAGAAAAATCAGTTCTGGTTAGGATAAAATGACAAGAGAAATGAGCAAAGAACGTTAACATTTTAGTCCCGCATTCATTAGTTATAAATTTTCGGTTAAAAAAATTAAAATTTAAATGGGTGCGGTGTAGTTTAGTAAACGAAACCTTAGCACCATGTTTTTGTCACCTTCAAGATCCGAGATAGAGCAGTTGCGCACCGGTTTTCGCCGAAAATGGAAACGCATTTAGGATCTGGGGACACGTGATTGATATTTCCAGTATGTTACCCGCGCATTAGCATTCCGTTTAGGAAGTTATAAGTGAGTGTCTGGCGGCGCGCGGCTGGAATACGACATCGCGCGCCCGGCGTGATTAAGCGAAGACCACGTGACGTAAGTGTAGCAGCGTAGTTAATGGCCGCCCGCCGAGGCTGGCTTTTGCCTCGTGGCGAACACGGGCGCAGACGCGGGGAGCATTCGAAAATCGTCAACGTCACCAAACTGGGCGCTGGTAAAAACTTTCAGTCGGAAACTGAGCTAAGGTTCTTTCGCGCTGAACAGCTGAAGGGGTGTTCACGTGAGAAACAATGCATAATTCTATATTTGCGTTTGTTTTATAGACGGTACATGTGACTACGTTTTCTGATTGTAAACATTTTCCGTTTCTCATAGTTTTCCCATAGTGGCATGTCAAGGTCAGAATTTGCAAGTTACGGGAACATATAAATAACAAGCACAAAGTGACTTATTCAAATAAAATAATTTGCACTGAAACCAGATGTTAAGGACCATATACTAAAATATTTTAAACTCAGAACAAAGTCCTTTTGTCTTATTTTAAAATTACCATCCATCAACCAGCTATGAGCCAAATATTAGTTGTAAATAAAAATGTGTTTCAAGATTCTTAGTTTTGAGCAGTTTTTACGAGAAGTAGACCTATTTTAGTCTTATAAAGGAAATATTTCGAACACGCTACAGGACCAGAATACATTAAGACAGTTTTAAAACTGAAAACTATTTCATCTGTATTACGGAACACAATCGATTGGCGCATATCTGGTTTATGCATAATATCGTCCAAATATAGTAATTGGCATAACTAAAGACATTTTTAAAAGGTACAAAAAATATTTCGTTGTATGTTTTTAAATATTTTAGCGGCCAGTAACATTTAATTTCAGTGTAAATTGTTTCATTCGGGTAAGTCACTTGGTTTTTGTTACTCTAGTGTTCCCGTAACTTGCAAATTTTGATTGCGACATCCCGCAATGAGAAGACTATGAGAGCTGAAAATATTTTCACAAATTAATAACGAAGTCATGAAGTAAGGTCCCTTGGGGCCATGCCCCCGATTTTTACTGTATTTGAGATAATTAATTAAAGCTTGAAGCAGAGCTGATATCACATATATTTTTGGCAAGGACAGTACAAAATATTTTTGTGTTAAAAATTCCAAAAATAGCAAGAAAAAATTCCAAAATCCATAATTTTTTTAAAAATACGGTACATTTTTAATGAGATTTGTAGTACTTAAATCCTATCCCGTGACATGTTCTTTCATCGTGAATTATTTCGTTATATTATATTAATTGGTATTCGGAGGGTGTGTGAAGAAAAACAAGCAAATTTTAACTTTCAAATTTCACTGTAGGAAAACTGGCTGGGCTAATTTCTTTTGTAAGGGGTAAAGTACTCCTAAGTAACGTCTATAAAATTAACACTGTTTTATACAAATACAAAATTATGATTTTTTTCCTCTGGTATGTTCTTAACGGGAAATTTGTATCATACAGGTGGAGTCAGAACGGTGTGTGATCATTTTGCGTTGTGATAGCTTAGCCTGAAAATGTACAATGATAGGCACTACAACACAGTAATCAAACACGAAGTATTGCATGGACAGGACATAGAATGTTCTCATCTGTGGACCGACGGTTACGCGAGACTGGAACACTTACAGCGAACAGGTATGACACCGGCGTGAGACGCAATGTTTGAACAGTCAACTTTGAGGAGGAAGTATTGGAACGCATCGCCGATTCGCCATCAAGTAGCACACGTGGAATTACTCGCACAATGCATGCAAGTGATCAAAGTGTGTTGAGGGTTCTGCATGAACAACTACTACACCCTTTTCATCGCGAAAAGTTGCAAACATTACAACCAGCTGAATTTCAGTCGCGAGTCGATTTCGCTCGCTGGTTTCTGCATCAATGCACAAACGAACCTGGATTTTCTCGCACAATTTTGTGGACCGACGAGACTTCTTTTACGCGTGATGGCATTCACAACAGTCGAAACAGTCACGTATGGAACGACATCAACCCACATGCGATGGTTGAACACCGCCATCAAGTGACATTTTCTGTTAATGTCTGGGCCGGCATTGTCGGCGACAATCTGATTGGCCCTTATTTTTTGCCAGCGCGTTTGACTGGCCGCCTTTATCGACAGTTTTTAGAGGATATACGTCCAGTTCTGTTGGAGGATGTGGATTTACAATCACGCCAGCGTATGCGGTACCAACGTACGGAGCTCCTTCACACTTCATTTTGGAAGTTCGTCGTCACCTTACCACCACATTTGGTGAGCGATGGATAGGCAGAGGTGGACCTGTGAAGTGGCCACCACGCTCCCCAGACCTGACGCCACCTGATTTCTTTCTGTTGGGTCACCTGAAGACATAAGTATACGAGACCCCGATCAACACAGTAGCTGAACTTCGTGCCCGGACTACTGATGCATGTATTACTATTCGCAACACCCCACACATGTTGCATCGCGTGACGCAATTAATTGTTCGTCGCTGTTAATTGTGTAGCGAAGTAGGTGGTCGCCACTTTGAACAGTTACTGTAAAAAAATGTGGCATTTTCGCAAGGCACGTTCTCGTGCAGTTGCAATCTAAAATAAAATAAAAACAAAACCAATAAAATTAGCCCCAATGTACAATCATTAAGAGTTAATCAGTGTTTTTTCCCATTTGGAATACAACTAATAGAAGATATGTAGAAACGTGATTCTGTCCTATCGTGTAACCCGCATTCAGATACAGCAAATAAATTATTGTTGTACGACCACCTTTGCAGCGCGGGTTGCATACCTGGCAGGCAATAAAGTGCACCCTCACATGTGTTTCTTCTCAATAGTTCACATAAACATGTTGCGTGAAGGTGACTTGTATTATGCATTTGTATTACATCTTTGAAAAGCAATACAAAATACATACATGTTACACACACATTGGTAGGACCGTACCACCCCCTCGTTTTTCTCGAAGTTGTACACCACAATAGTGGCTGTGCAAATACTTACGATCAATGTAATCATTCACAATACCTTTCTTATTGCCTGTTAGATTTAATTTTTGTTCGGTAAAATGTCGCTTTGTAAGGGTGGATATCTCCCTTACAAGTTACTGTACGATATTTTTCGTATGTAATGTTTTCTAACCCATTTTGGATACATCAATTGAGCACTTCCAAACACAATGTACGCAGTATTGCCTATGCTCTCCTGGTACTCTATCGCTTCAGCCAAAGCTTCGCGTGCATTTTTCACGAAAACTATGAGCCCTATACAGTTTCAATAAGATGACCATTTTTATTACAAAGCTCGCATTATTCAATAAAACATCGTCAAATGTTCCACTATCCCGATGGCACAAACGTTTAGTCCACTTAAAGGGTAGCCACTCTTGTTCTTTTAGTAATGGCTGAAGGTATCAACCAGCATTTGATGTGGGTTTCAAGACTATTAAATCATAAATCAATGTTCAGAGTATTGTCGTTTTACATAATTCGGTTTCCGATATTTAAAATAAATACTCCCACAATATTACACTTAGGTACAAAGTGTCCTACATATGTCCTACTTTATTTTCCATAAGGAATCACCTCCCTGCGTTTGCGTTTTTACCAGTTTTGTACCTGTAGTTCAGGACCACCGTGTGTATATATATGTATATATACATACATACATATTTGATATATGTGTATGTGCATACATACACACGTTGGTATGCACGATCGCATTGTTTTAGAGTTAAAAATATCGCGGAATGATTGCGTCCAGTACATTGTCCTGTGAAAGCATAGATATTACAACTAGAAGATGAGCAAACATTCGAGCTGTTCTTCGCAGTTAATAGTTATTATTATACTTTTCTTCCTGGTTCAAGGAAATATCACTGTCCACGGAATATTTTCCATAAAATTGCTAGAATTTAGTGTTTGGACAGCACTTAATCGTAAAGATGTATTTTGTGATAATTATGATGGCCTACGAAACAATTCATTGCAGTGGAAGGATACAAACCGCCTGAAATAAAATAAAGCAGAGCTTCCAAAAATATTAAGTTTATCGGGATCACCTGTACATAACAATTTTTTTTAAATCTAGAGGATTATGTTGCATTAACAAAAAAATTTTGGAAATTTGTACGTTTTCCTATTTTAAATTGCATATCGTTAAAAAGTTATTGTTCTAGTCGTAGCCAGTTTTAATCGGGATGGAGGGCTAGATAAATGAATCTAAATGATTACATTGAGTTACATTCATTATATAAAAATTATCTACAATATTAAAAACAACACATATATGCACACAATTCTCAACTCCATAAATTGCCATTTACAATTATAATTTACAATCAACATTTGTATCATTTAAATCCCAACACAAAACATACAGATAATGTCTGTATGTCTCTCACTAAACAGTCGCTAGCTTGCCTAAATCATTGATCACTAGAAATTTCACTTTCCCGGACTCTCTCACTATCTTCAGTAATATTCGAACCTGTTTGTCTGTCATACAAATTCAAGAACACCGTCTAAATCAACGCAAACTGTCCTGCCGCCATATGCAGTCGCCACTATGTGCTGACCCCACGTCGCTGTCGTCTTCGCTGCCGATGTTGTCTCCGCCATTTAACACGCACAGTCTAAACGCAACTGCTATAACTCTACTGTTCGGCTGCTGTGACCTCTGTATATACATAGCCGTGAAGACACAGAGACCTTTCTCATCGGGGATGATTCCAGCTGTGCCCCAGCGCGAAGTTTCCAGGAGTTGTGGTAACCTTCGACGATGGCACAGGCGCGTGCTCTTCAAGGACGCAGACTAAACTATAACGGTTGTTACTCGCCCACCATCAGACAGCAGTGTAGGTAGAGGGAGGGGGAGATGGTGTGGCTCACCATGTAACCTGCAACAAGTGCTCGAGAACTGTCACATACACACATATACACACACATACATACACACATACATACACACACCTACATACGTACACACATGTACATACACACATATACATACACACATATGCATACATATACACACACATATCCATACATACACACGATATTACCGCGATGGATATTACATATTTTATTACGAGTGAATTATGTTCTACTCATTTTTGAAAGTCAGTAAGGAAAAACTAGGAAACAACAATCTAGATTTTAATATTAACCAACATTGTGAGAAAACATTTACCCAGAATGACGCTTTTGTTAAGTGCAATCCTTTACTTCCTAATTAAATACACGACGTTCTACAGAACGTTGGTAAATCATATTGTGTAAGGTTGTATTTTTTTTTTTAATTTTTGCAAATTGGCTTTAATAAACCTTTACTTTTAAACTGACGTTTTAAGCGCTGAGTTATGAACCACGCGCTTTTGAATTTCGTGCAATTTTTTTTTCTGTGTATTATCTTATTTCCTACCGAGTTAGATTTTACTACACACTAAACCTAAATTCTGCAAAAATTTACTTCTGATGTTATTATGGACAAAACTGTAACATCTGAAGTGTTACCTATTGAACGAAAATTTTATTGAAAGCAATGTCTAGGAACGCAACAGCATTCTGTAGGGATACAAAGTAATGGTAAATAGGACTAGCAGCACGGTTATAGCTAAAGAAAAATTGAACTTTTTTTCTTTAGGAAAAAAGTCTTGTTAAGTAAATATATAGCAGAGGTCTCAGTCTACAGAAAAAAATTAAGTTCTTTGTAATAAAATTAAAATTTACTAACAAACAAAAGCCATATCCCCAGGCTGTATAATGCGACTTTCTTGTCAGATATCATATTTTAAGGCATTCACTATCAAATGCATGTTTCCATATTTGGTTTCCAAAATACATGATATTTTTAGATGCATAATTTAGATAATTTTAATTTATAAATTTTCTTTAAAATATGTTTCCAATTAAAAATTTGTGGTATTTGTAATAATAATGACATGATGAAAAATAAAATTGTATACTACTGTAAATATATTATATAATTTATTGTTTTTAATAAATGCGTATGTTACAGTTAAAAACTGTTTTTTTTTCAGTTTTTTACAATGCAAACCAATTTTTGGCTCTACTTTTTTAAAGATTACTGTGGAATATTTTCGCCATGTTGTTTGATCACAACCGTATGGGCTTCAACTGATTTAAAGTTACTATCACCTGGAAACATTAAATAGTATCAGAATAAATAAACTACTTATCGGAAACAACATTTTTCACTCAAAAGAGATTTCAGTAACCGACTGACTTTGAAATATCGTTATAATAATAATCTCTTACTTGCTTTTTTCACCACATTGAAAATTATGTGTAAAAGATTATTTTTAAATCCAGTAGAAGTTTGTTCATAAATCATATGAATGTTTTTCCGACCAACTGAATGTCAGAATGTCAAGAGTGCATTAAAAAACGCACTGAATGTCACCAGTACAATTAAATGCAAATTTGAGAGCGTATCTGGCAATCATGTGAAATTCAAATGCTATTAATATTCCGAAAGTTTTTGCGGTTCCATAAAAGTATTATTATTCGCATACCATTTAAATTATGCCTTATAGAGTGCGAAACAGCTTGTGCGGGTGATTTGACATTAGTTAAAATTCAGTAACGTGTGATAATTAGTCACCAAGTTCGGTGAAGCGGTTTTCGTTGATACGTTATAGTCTCTACCAAAATTACAAACACGGTGTTTTAATGGGGAATCATTGTAGAAATTAATAACTTCTCAACAGGTCAATTTTGAAGATAACTCTTAATAATAATCACGTTAAATTTCTAAAATAAAATTTCAGTAATACTAATTTGCCAGTGTTTTATGTTTTAAGACATAAAATTCCAATTACTAATATAATTTTAAAAATATATGTATAATAAAAAATTGTGAGTGAATAATATTTTATCAAATCCTTTCTGTCGCAATATTAGGCTACATAAAAATGTTATGTGAACATTTTATGTTTGAATCAAGTAAGTTATCATAAAAATTCGTCCCTTGAGATATAATTTACATTGAAATCGATTTTTCATTTAAAACATGCAACAGATAGATTTAATAAGCAGGTGCGTTAGACGCTGAGAAGTGGTGTAGCTATGAACGCAACCATGAAGAGCGAATCAAATGCCGCACCACCACAACGACCCTATAGGCCATTCGGGATAAAGTGCTGAGCAATCAAAAAAGCCCTCCTAAAGTTTTATTTTGAGCTGTGTTAGGTACACAGTAGCCAAACTAGTTCAAAGAGCAGTTCTCTCAATCTCAGGGTATGTTTTAGCCTTCCGCCCCACCTTCTGGTTGACTCAAATAACAACAGCTGTCTAAGCTAACACTGAACCCTGTACTTTGTGAACTTACACAACTTTCAAAGGAGGCTCACAGAATTATAGGTTTAGCCTACATTTAAACTCTGCTGTCACTGAGAGACCCTCCAGCACACATCACACTGTAGAATACCTTTGAAAATATGGAAATGCTTAGTGCAATATTAGCAGTATTTAAATATGAAGGAATCTTAATAAATACTGCAGTCCAAATTGAATGTTTCACATGGCAGTAAAGCCAAGTAGGAAAAACTGTCAAATGTTCACCATACTATATTATTCAATAGGTTACACACGATACATCCATATATAATCACAATCTTCAGTCATAGAATTTACTTACAATAACACTAGTAACACATTACATTCTCTCTGTTGCAAAAATTATTTTTAAAAAAAGGTCCCACAGTTAGGGCGTGTTCATTATATGCATAGCTACAAACCAAATTATATGAAACTATAAACAGAATGAAATATAATAATACGTAAATCGATTTTGTGGCAAAATTCAAAAATTAAAATAATCTACATATTAAGCAGGCTGCCTAGATAAATAATTATTTAAAAGGTAAACAAATCTTAATACTTAACCTTATGACTTTTAACAACATAAACAAAAGAAATATAAATAATAGGAAAGGTCTTAAAATTAAATAAATAATGAAAACTAACAACATAGCCAATTTAAAAATATAAACATAAACACTGTTGTCTATAGGCACTACACAGCCAATTCATATCTTTCGGCGCGCAACGACTAACGACGCAACATGTCTAACATCACTGGACACATCACTTGAAGTTTGAGCGAGTAAAATAAATTGTATAGGCAGTATGAATCGATACAGTTTAATAAAAATAAATGTTTGTTAACTATATATTATGCAGTTTTATGAATTTCGGTTGATTCTGATTCTTTATTGTTGTATTTAAATAGGAATCACACGGAACTATATTGCGTAATTTCGCTGCCAACCATACACGCAGTAAGGCAACTATAGTTAAAGTTGAATTATATGCAGTAACGCCTAGTGATATTTTTCGAGGGTTAAATTTTTAGTGCTCATTTTATCCCGAATGAACAATAGCTCTGAACTATAGCCTGCAACATACCCAGCCATCGATTTTTATTATGAGACTTGAAACTGCCACCTTATACTTTATTGGCGGAAAGTCGGTAGCAAAGTTCAATGCATATCTAAATCTGAGTTTTACGTACATCCAATTAGTACGTTTTGAAGTACGGCAGTCTAAAAAAGCATGAAGGACTTCGAAACAGTGTTTTTAATGAGCATGGTGTCTTAACATTTCATTATGTTTTGGTCTGAAGTGTTTTCTTTTCGTACATTGGGACAATAAGCACAAGTGGAACAGTCCAAAATAAAAGCATAGTTTTTCGTATCTTAACTTATTTAATTTTTTGTTAAAAGCTAAAAGTTCATACAAATTGAAAAAAAAATTACATAACCTTATTTTTTTATGTTTACCAAGGTGTCATTTGTATAATAAGTATGAATGAAAACTGAATTTTTATTAGTATGCCTACTTATAAAAAAATTTAATTCATTGAAAATAATTTAAATTTTTTTGTGATTTCATTACATATCTATAGGGACAGTGTATTGAACAAAAATTATCAGTTAAAACGCAAGTCTTACCAAACGTTCTAGATATAAAAATTGGCGTTCCTGAACGTTAGACTGTTTCTATAAATCATAGATTTATTTCAATAAGCTGTTTGACATGAGCATGAATTATGTGGTAAACCACCAATAAAGTATCCAAATATGGTTCACATCGAGGAGGAAATCATTAATTTACTTAACATTCTGCGTGTATTTTGTGGTTGTCCTTGATTTGTACTGGAGATTTAGATATGGTCTATAATTTATGTTATCTACTGACGTGAAACTGGCAAGGCGCGTTTATGGATTCCGTGATTTTCCTTCATACACCATATTTCCAGGAAAACATGCATACAAAATATGTTTGTCAGTAACACTATGTGAAAGAGATACGTGTAAGCCCACTTGAATTATCAGGAATGGTTTGTGTTAAGTTGTTAACCTCATTTCATTAGCTGTTATCACTGAATTTTAAATGAAACTGGTAAATTTAATAACTAAATATACTCATATATAGTATTTATTCACAATTACTTTGGAAAAACTTCTTTTATTTTTTAATGATGCAAATAAACCGCATACGCCAAAAAAATTTGCTAACAGTATGTTCTGAATTTTTCGCCCATTCCTTGATAGTCAGATTGTTTTAATAAATAATTGCATTTGTTTATACCATGGTTGTGATTTTTAAAAAGTAAATATCTTCACAATAAATTTGAAAGAAAAATTTTGGTTTTCTGTGTGTTTTGTGTTAAACATTGTATATTTTCTTGTATAAACCACTTAATACTGAATTAGTAACTTTCTAACATAATGTTATATCAACAGGAGTCATATATGAGAAAAAAATAGTTTTGTGATTATGCTTACGTTTGATAAAGTTGTAAAGGTAACATTTTACTAACCAACAATTGGAAGGAATGTTATACACAGTCCGAAATACTTACAGTCATGGGTATAATTTTTTTAAACGCTGATTATTTTTTAAATGAAGTCATTCTAAGCATAAGACGCTAAAATGTTACAAATAACAAACACTTGGGAAACATAGGCTATAGTTTTTTTCGGTGAATGCACGTTTAAAGTTTTAGCAGGACTAGTAATTTCACTAGATTAGTTGGTGATTGTTCCGTCGTTTGCTAAGCGATGAAATGAGTATCGCTGGCAATCAGAAGCTCGCCATAAATGGCTGTCCCGCCTTGTAAAGTGACAATTTCACCCGGCGCGGCGCGCGATCTTATTAAATCCGGCTCGCCTCGTCAACTTTCGCGCCGGTAATTGTGTGTTTCAAGTAGTTCCTTGTCGCTTTGGTCGTTAGTGTCAGCTACCGTTTAAGGAGCGCCCTGTTAAAAGAAAAAAAAAGTCGCTCGTGCTTGCTTCGGAATTCGGATATCACGACAAAGTTTCACCGTTCATAGGGGCGACCGCGGCGGTCGAGTGGATGCGACCGACTTGGATACGAGGGGTTCTAGGTTCTGTTCCCAGGCCTGGCTGGGTGTAACATTTGTGTTTGTCCTTTAGCGTCTTTTCAAATGTCAGAGTCACCAAATAATGTAGCATCTGGGGAATTGTCAAATACTAAAGCTGTAAAGGGGGGATGTCTGGCTCGTTGGCGATGTTGCGATCTCGCCAAGGAGCCTAAAATTTTATATATAAAAAAAGTGGTCAGATGGCTTGCCTTCCACCTAGGCGAACCGGGTTCGTTCCCCGGCGAGGTCGTTTATCGGATTTTCACACGAGGAACTCGTGACGAACTAGGTCGTTGGCGGGCGGGTTTTCTCGTGAATCTCCTGCCCCCCCCCCCCTCGTTCCGGTGCTAGGCCCTCATAGGGTCTCATTTCATGTCATCCTCAGGGTATGGCTGCTTTCGGGGTGAGATCCTCTTCATTTGATATTTATTTTACTGTTCACAGCTTCTAGGTGCAAGCCAGTGAAATGGCATAGTCTTCTCGCCGACAGCTCGCCTCTGCGAGACATTCAGAGTTCACTTATGATGTTATACTTTAGGACAAGATTTTATGTCCTAAAAAGGACCGGAAAACACTAATTTTCGGCCCATATAAATAGAGGCTGGAAATTTTCGCGAATTCAGTGACCTGTAGGGTAGAATCCATTATATTATGCATACTCAACCCCCTTTATTTGTTCATTGTCTGCTGTTCAACTGAATAGTAGTTAGTTGTCTAATAGTCGGGACATGAGTATGCATAGTAAAATTGAATTCTAGCCTACAGGTCATTGAATTCGCGAAATTTTCCAGTCCCTACATATAAAATATGTGTTAATGATATGTGGTGAACCAGACATGTTTATACATACGCGTAAGCTATTCCTAAGGAAGATACAAGTTCTGCACGTTGAGAATTTTTCTGTTTGCAGTCTTCCCGGTCGATCAATGTTAACTAATTATATCAGTGAAAACATCAAGTAAAACTTATATAATACATTAGATGATTAGAAATAGCCTACCAAAGATCACCCACGATACACAACAAAAATTCCTATCACAAAATACTAAGAAAGGTTTACGAAACAGTTCTAAAGCCAGTAGTTATGTATGAAGCTGAAACCTTATTCCTAAATGCCAAGAAAGGACTCCTCGAAGAACTGGAGAAAAAAGAGCACAGATTCATTAGAGGGATCATAGGATCCAAGTACAAAAATGGCATCCACCATAAAATATCAAATACTTAAGTTTATAGCAAAGTGGAAAAAATTACAAATACAATTCGCACAAGAAGGACACGATTTTACGGGCACCTAAAACAAATGGATGGAGACATGTTGACTAAGAAGATCTTTCACTTTTTTTTATTTAAACCCCAAAATCATGATGCCCTGGTTTAAAAACACCAAGGAAAACCTCCAACTGCTACAACTCAAACCCGAAGATGCCTTTGATAGAGACCTGTTCCGCAAGAGTATATTGAACAAGCTACACCGAGACGTGCAACCGAAGAAGCATGGTGCCCCTTGAGCGTAAACATGCACACTCTCAAAGAATGAAGACATTTTGGGATCAAAAGAAAGCAAAGTTCACTGGTAAATGTAACAAGACGTAACGTGGTCCTAGATGACCCCAGTGAAAAAAAAATAAAATATTCCACACACACACACACACACACAAACCTACACATACACACATATATATCCTAATATCCTAAATAAAAAAATATTTGCGTTTTGATTTGAAAAGAAAAAAAATACCCATATTATATATATATATAAATTTATATATATATATATATATATATATATATATATTAGTATCTAGGACTCTACAATAAACGAAATTCAAAAAATATTTGTTTTTTTTATTATCAAATCAAAACACAAATATTTTTGAATTTCTGTTATTATAGAGTCCTAGATTCTATCGAACTAAAAATTATAAAAACTACAGTTTTCCATTTTTATGGATTTAGTGGTTTCAATCTCTTATTTTTCTAAATACCGTTTTTAATTTTTTATTCCCAACCAAAGCATACTACTGCCCCGTGCTATACAAATAAACGTCTGTTAACTGAACATCTACTCGGCAAAAAAAAAAACCTCATCGAATTATGATGAGCAGTTTAGATTTTATCGACTATTGAGTATCCCTGTTGTACGCTCGAGGTATTACCTTCCCATACCCCTTAACAACAAGGTCTTAAGGCCCCAGGTTCCTATTTATGCTATTTTAGTATGTTTTATTTTTTAAGTCTTGGAAGGGAGCATATATTGCAAAACCATTTCTTAGAACTGTTTAAAATTATTTGTTCTATGTGGTGAAATTTATTTCTAATTTTGGTTAAAAATTGGTTTTCGGAAAAAAATAAATTGTTACGATAGGTAGCTAATATTATATAAACTTATGTTTTGAAAACATTGTTCCACATAGTATAAACAATTTACAACATTTCTATACAACTGTTATGCCATATCTGCTCCCTTTCAGGATTTTAAAAATTAAACTCGCAAAAACTGCATAAATAGGAATCTGTGCCTTAAGAGCCAGCGAGAGTGAAGTGAGGTGACGGGACCACACAACAACCATGCCCCAGCTGGGATTCGAGCACAGGACCTCTCGCATCGTAGACCGGCGCTTAACCTACTACCCTACGGAGGACACTAAGCATTAGTAAAACCATCGGAATGTACATGGGAGTCTTGTCTGTGCGTTCGTATACGACTATTTAGTGCTAACTCATCTAAACACTGATTAAACACCAACTACTTGGTGAATTTCAGATGGAGTATTCGAACCCGCAAATTTGCTATTACATGCGGCTATTTTCAACATCGCCCACCCTAAAGAGTTTCACATAATATTTTCTGGTACCAGCTTCTCTGACTGATATTCGAGATAGTATGTATACAGGCTGACCGTAAAAATCTTCACAACTTCAAAACTAAATAAATACATTTCCAACATGATGAAATTTGTGACATGTTAATCAGAAACTCAAAGTTTTCATCTGAATTTTTTTTACTATCAACAGAGTGACACAAATTTACATATAGGGAAAGCTATCTCATTTGCAATCGAATGATTGGGCCTTTCGTAATGTATGAACAAATTCGTTTTTCATGGACAAAAAAGAACTCGAAAACACATAATTAGGCCTATTGTTATTTTTGTTACTGTTTATTCATGAGCGAATATTTTCCTCTTCTCATATCTAACAATTTGTTTCTGTCGAATAGCGATTACATTACAAATAATAAAAATGAATGAGCCCCACCGAGTTAATCCTTACTCTGCAAATTAAGCTTACAAGTCACAGAGTTTAAATAGAGAGAAAAATATTTTATGTCAACGTAAAATTTCGTTCAGATTTCTCTTTGTCGCAAGATAAACTTATAATACGTCATATATGTTATTAAATGTAGTTTTAAAGTTTATTTTTCTTAAACTTATATACTCTGGATTTTAAATCACCGGCGAGAGTCATACAAACTAATCTGTACAAGGGGGGGGGGGGCGAAGTAATTTAAAAATACCAACTTCCTAGCTGTGAATGAATTTCGACAATTTGGATGTGATCGTCTACATTTTTCTCACTAAAAAAAGCGATGACGTTCTGATTCTGAATTGTAAATGTGGGAAAATATGGGAAAAGGAGGGGACGAGAGACATAATTTGACCCCGTCAACTTTACTTAAAGGGTAACCTTTTCCCTTATTTTGAAACGGGTCATGAGTGCGGGCGTAAGATGGTAGTAACTTATATCTGCAAACATGTTTCGAACAGAATTAACAGTATCAAGTGACGAAATTTGTTTCACAGTCCCATCTGTTTCTGTTTTAAAATATCACGTTGTAAAAATTACGTAGTTTTTTTTATTAAAATTAACATATAAGTCTACTTGTTTAATTATTGTCTCACGAGGACAGGTTATTTTATTTACAAATGAATTAGGAATTAAGCAGTGAAGTGTAAAATATGAAATAAGGAACACAGTTGTACATTACTTGAAAACAAAGTTCCATTAACTCTCGTCAAGAGAGAAGTAGGAATTGTGTGTACATAGGACAACCATTTATTTTTATTTTCTGAGTTCTATCCCAATTTATAATTATTTGCTCATTAACATCGCCTATTGAGTATATGTTTTACAGAATATTTTTTTAAGCTATGGTAAAGAAAATTGAATTTTTTTTAATCGTAACATTTGTTTCCTCATACGCTGCTACGCAATTCACACAACCCACACGAAGGAAAGAGAAGCAAATTAACTTGATTGTTTCAAGAAACACAATAACGCACGGGGGTAATTTCGACCATAAAAACCACGATAATGGCACGCGTGTAATATTCTCCTCGCTAATGAAAGCCCGTACAACTTGACGCAAGGAAGGAACGCAAATACCGGAATGCACCGAAAAACTCATTCCATTGAGTGAAGATAATTGTTAATCACACATTCTGTTCTTGTGAAACGACTGGCCTAGGTATTTCCTTCGTTAATAAACGAAGGGGAGGGGGGGTACAGAAGGACTTGACCGAGAAATGGAATTGCTTTTTGAGTGGAACTGCTGTTTGTGTATGTGTGTGTGTGTGTTGATGCGCACTCTCGCCCAATGTGTGCAAAAACGATTTGTTTCGTTAATTAATTTTAAGTTAACTACCCGACGAGGTCTGACGCTGGAATTAGGGATGACGCCAACCTTTCGTCATCTGTGAGAAATGATGTAATAGCCTGAATCACACTACGCGTAATTATTAATTCTTTTGAGGAAAACTAGGAGCAGATGTTTGGTTGTTAACAGTGTCCAAAATAAAGTCTGTATGAACTGTTAATGGTAATGTTAACATTTTTGAGGGTTTCTCTCAGTAAGTAAATACGTCAATTGATATATTCTATTGGTAAATTTTTATAATTAGGTTAACTTTCTATCTAATGTGATAAATTTGTCTTTCTGAATTACTCACATTCATAATACAGTTGTATGTTCTGTTTGTTGCTCCTTTGTTGACCTTAATTGTTTTTGCGCGTTCAACTATTACTTGGCTTTAATTTTTGATAGCTTAGTTCAAAATTTAGAAACATTTGCCACATTTCCGTGCATGTTTCCTTTTATTAGTCACACGTCCTTTCATCAAATTCTATTGTATTAAAGCAATTTGTAACAGTTCGATTGCCTGGAGATATTAGGAAGATCCAATGCCTCAACCAGTCATTAGCTATAGCTGTTAGCTTCGAGAAATATATTTAATGGTTCTTAGCTATGAAACAGTCTTACAAGATGTATTCTAGTTTTATAAAATCAGTGTTTGGAACAACTAAATAAATGACTCAAATAATTTGTGTAAGAATGTTTTAGAGATTAAAAAAAAAAAAAACACTTTCAGCTACTTAAAACTAGCAATTGGCGCTTAGTTGGTTCATGCAAATCTCATTCCTATTTAAAATCGATTGAGGATCCTATGTTGGGTGCGTGTGTATGATGGTATGTGTAGGTGTGTGTCGGTGTTGGTGCGTATGGATGTATTTGTGTGTGTGAATAATAAATTGGTGTTCGGTCAGATAGTATCGTGACCTGTGATTCGAACAAAGCTAAACAAGACGTCTTTACAAATATCATGCTGTTCTTAACCAGTTAGACTGCGAGACATACATACATACATACATAGGCCTACATAGATACATATACACATACATACAACATATATGTATACATGCATGCATGCATACATACATGCATGCATAAATAAATACATTACATACATACATGCATACATATATGCATACATACATATATGCATACATACATATATGCATACATACATATATGCATACATACATATATGCATACATACATATATGCATACATACATATATGCATACATACATATATGCATACATACATATATGCATACATACATATATGCATACATATACTATATGTGTGTGTTTGTGCGTGTATCTGTTTAGGTTGTGTCTTTAACTTCAACGCCTAAATGTATAAATAACCTGATTACCTTGTATTTAAATTATTGCTGTTCCAGTGAAATGTGCATGTTTCCTACTGCTTGCTCATCTCCACTCAGTTATGTCTAGACATTATCTGTAACATTCCCTCCTCCTCCCCCCCCCAAAAGGGTCTCGTGACTAAGTCAGGTTCAAAAATACAAAAAATAAAAACTGTTACATATCTTAAATTGCACTCAAAGCATAAATGAGGAATGTCTGTCAGTAATAACCTCTGATCACTGGTCACTAACAGTTATGGTAACAATTGCAATGCGTCTTAATTAATATGTCTTTTTTTTTAACGCAAAGGTTCATGAGTCGAATTTTTTTTTTTTTTTTTTTTCAATCGTAATGGTATAAATTACAAAGTTAGTGTGTCTCGTCCCTATCCGAAAGATCTGGGCAAAATTTTTCAGAGATACTTTTTAGCAGCTTAGGTAATGTGCTGTGATGAATAACATTTACTCAGCCATCTGAAACCCGCACAAAAAAACCGTTATTTTTTCTTTACCGACACGTCTGTGCACAGTTTTCTCTCTTTTTGAAAAATTGTTGGGCTGTGTTTCATTTATTCATACCAAATCATATTCTAAGTTACGTAGTTAACTTTTGGGTTTAATTGTTAATTTGGTTAATAATTTAATAATTCCATTTTTAAAATTGTTTGAAAAATTTAATAATTAATTAAGACCTAAAGTTACACTACATAGGGCCTGCAGGTAATACATATAAAGTGTAGTCAGATCGTAGCACGTTGAATTTGCGTACTGGTAAATTTTGAGAACGTAATGGAAAATTTTAATTTTCAGTTTGTAAGTAAAGCGATGAAGTAATGATATAAAGGAAACTAATTTCAAATTTAATATATTTAAATAGCATAATGAATTAGTTCCGTTTTTTTCTTTGTTTTGCCTATATTCAGAGTTTTGTTCCTTGATATCAAATGGCATTCTAATATATATTCAAGGAAATTATCTTTGACAGTCTATTTCAGCGTAGCAAACTTCCACTAGAATTAACAATTAAAAATAGAAAACAAAGTTTCAACTTAGTTTTTCATGAACTATCACCATGAAAAATTCATGTATGTGTGCGTGCTTTGACTTCAGCTTTTCATGGTAATTTTTGCATGGTTGTTGTCTTGCTCATCGCTTTCGAGGTGAAATTGCTGCAGTGGAGCATGCCCATAATATTTCACTTCATAATTCACCCTTATTGCAATAATCATCTAAACTAAGCGTTCAGGCGACGCCGGAAAGTACCGGAAGTACGACACATTGTTCAAATCTTAGGAGAGCGTGGTACATAACTCAACGCTAAAAGCATTACTCTATTAATGTAGGTTTCATGAAGCCAATTTACTAAAATTAAAGAACAGCAATCCTAGACAATAGTTTTTGCCAACGTTTCAAACAAAGTTGTTTCCAGTGTTACGGACTTCTGAGTCACAATCTCTGACGCCGGAACCTCGTGCATTTAACTGCGGCATAAGAGATCACGCGTAACGAATTAGTAATTCTGGATAAATATTTATTCATAATGTTGGCAAGTACCTTTATCAAGGATTGTCATTGAGTATTTTATCCATATTGGCTTCAAAAAAGCGTAGAAATGAATTTATGTTTTCAGCGTTTATTTATCTACCACTCACTCTTCAGACTTCGTGATTTCGAGTGGTATGGGGTGAGGTGGTTTGCACAGTGGCTGGACCGCTCTCCTCCCACCAAGGCGATCCGGGTTTGGTCCCTGGATTTTCACACGTGGGAATCATGCCAGTCGGTGCCGCTGGTCGGCGGGCTTTTCTCGGGGATCTCCCGTTTCTCCCACCCCTTCATTCCAGCGCTGCTCCGTACTCACGTCATGCTACCCTTCACCAGCGCTGAAGACCTAGATTTTGAGTGACGACCAAAAATTTTTCACTTCTTTAGACTTGGGGAGTGACCTTTTCGATCTTGCAGAACCACTCCTACATTCATGCTCCTCATTTCTTCGTTTCCAAAATGTCGACTCGAGATCAGGGCGGCCTGTATACTTCCCCGGACGAGAATATCAACTTTCCTAAATCACGTGCCATCGGGTCCTTATACGGTCTTGTTAGTGTCAACCGGACCCGTTCGAAACCATTCAGTTACTTGCGCCGCCCCGGGTGAGTCACCCACTCTAATTTATGGCCGAATTAACATTTCCCCTTTTTCGGGAGTGTCCACGCGCGAGAGAGCAAGCCCATTCCGGCAGGCGAAGGCTGGCGTCAACAGCCGGGCTTAATTTATCCGGCGAGTTACGATGCCAAAATGCAAGGCGATATTTATCGTATCGATCGAAACTTTAATCTACGGTTTTCGAAATAATCAACACGTCAAGCCCTCCGTGCAAAGCAGCTCAGCAGCGTAAATGTATTATTTCGGTGGCCCATTCGTTCTGAACGGAATGCGCTATAAAATTAAAACCCTGCACAATTAATTGAAACATTTATCAAAGTTTTAATTTTCCTGAAATTTAAATTATGACTAATCGAATTCCGGACATCTTTAGCGATCTTTGTAAGAAACAACCCGTGGAAGTTAACTATGCATCTCTGTTTGTGAACGTTAGTGAAGTGAGTTGAGAGGGTTTTACTATCCTTAAGCTATTGCGTATGTGACTTGTCCGCGATTGTCCCATGTCCCTTGTCCCTTCTGCTATCATGAACCTATTGTTTCCAAAATAGATTTCCAGAGTTGTCCCAACTGCTACGTTCAGGAAACCGCCACCAGATATCAGTAAATGCTTCGTACCACATTTCTATTCGAATTTGTTTTAATCTGCTGTATTTATTTTTATAGAGAGTATTACCGTGGTCAATAAATTTGCTTACATTCTCTCAATGAACCTCCATGTTTGTGTTTGATTTTCAAAATGCACGCGGATTCATGACGGAAGGTCTTTTTTACACATGTGTAGGGACAGCGGATATGATGGGACAGCTAAGGACGAAAATGAAAAATTGACGAATTTGCCGAGGACAGGGACAGGGGATATGTGAGGACATAGATCATGAGGTCACCTGATCACGAAGACCAATCAGTGCTTAGAATATGAGCGAGGGCAGGGGACCGAGGACACCCGAGAACACTGCAATGTAGCATAGCTTTTGAAGTCTTAAGTGTCGATGAGCTGTAAGTGAGCTGAAGGTACAACACAACATCCATGCCGAGCTATGATTCGAACCTAGGACCTCTCGCACCGAACACCGGGGCCTAACCGACTATGCTACCGATACCAGCAACACGATAGTGAAATACGAGAAATTCAATAGAACGTTCTGTAAAATTATACATTTCTTAAGTAATAAAATCTTAACAATGTGCAAATTTATGTATCGGTTAGATTTAGTGTGAACTATTAGTATCAAAGTGAAAAAAATAAATAATGAATGTAATTTGGAGCGTGAACCTGAAGCAAGTCATCACACACCGACATACGAATGTTTGAACTGGAAGCGAAGATCGTAGAAGTGTACCGTTCCTTGATAGATAATATTAAATGAAGCCGTACAACTACGCATGCATCGCCAATAAAAGTAATTTAGTGCTGTCTGAAGTCTAAGGTATTTAATATTAAAAAAAAAAACTGAAATTTTGCTGTCCATTTTTTTTTTTTGTTTCTTTCTATACAGCCTATAAAAATATCCTCGTGCTAAAACAGATTTTTTTTTTGTGAAAATAAGCATTTTTTCTGAATTTCTAGAAAGTTGAAGAAATCTGTGTTTTGTAGAACCTGTAATATTTTATATGAGGCGTATTAAAAATTATATAAATACATTTTTTTAATGTTTATGGATTTTGTGGTTTCAAGGCCTTACTTTTTTCTAAAAATCGTTTATATTTTTTTTCCTCGAAAGCAAAGCATACTACCACCTAGTGCATATGTTTATTAGAAACATTTTGTTCTGAATCACCAGTACTTTCACCCCTCAAAGCATGTACCTTTCCTCCCGACTCATCCTGTATATTATTGGCTAGATTGAATTGAATTTCATCAAGCTTAAATTTAAGATATTAGAGATGGTTACACGCTATTTGACAAACTGAGAGAGAAACCGCCCATAGTCTATTGTTACGAAACAGTACTCGGTTACCAGTGATGCATGCTGTCTTCCCCTCTCTCCCTCTGACGTTAGCCGAAACTGTTAGGACGTCCTTGAAGTGCACGTGCCAGGGCGTAGCTGGTCCAAACTCCTTGAAACTTCGCGGTACATCTTGTATCATCGCCGATTTGCGAGAATCATATGCGTGGTGCCACAGCTGGGAATTAATACAGTTCGTTCCAGGTGAGTGGTGCTTTTGGTGCTTAACCTTTATGCGAGACATGACGAAATCGGGTAAGTAACTTTGGCGCGGAAAAAGCGAGGATTGTGGAGACGACGACAGTGGCGGCATGGAGCGACGCGGGATCAACACAACGAGTGGTAGCAGTACAGCGAGCGACAAAAGTTTGCGGTGGCGGAAGAGCTTGTGGACGGTTTAGTTGCGTATGAGTGTTTGACGAGCAGATTATACTTGCATGAGAAACTATTTCTCTAATGATGAGGAGGTTCCTGAAACGAGATATTTTAAGAATAGATTTGGTGTAATTAGTGGAAGAACACAAGGCGTCAGAAATATGAACTCCAAATATCAAGTGTGTGCATGTGTGTACATACACCGTAAGTGGAGGTGCCTTTGGACACTAGCGGTGACTTTAGGTTACTTTTATACTGTTTTAATTTCCACGTTTGCCTACTGTGAGTAAATATTAATATTAAATGTTATATTGATAATTATTATTTCTAATTTATCGGAAGTAAACTTCTTTATACAGGACTATCATATTTGCGAAGAATTACTTTTTGTAATGTCACAAAGTCACCCTACCCTAACTTACGATATGTACATAAATGATAGGTTTTGAGGGAATACATTTTATTTGCTGTTAAAAAATATTTTTAGAGTAATTGAAACTAATTTTATAATTTAGTGTATTTGTTCTTTTTAGTTTGGTAAGTCTTCAATTCCAATAGAACTCGACTGCGATCAAAACAATAAACCTACAAACTATGTCATGGGACCACTTAAAAATTATCCTGAATGGATTTCGGGAATCTATTAAAAAAACCGGGCTTGACTGAAAAACAACCTTTGATTTATGTCCGGTTGTACCATTCCAGAATATCTTGTGTTGCTGTAAAGTTTAAGTTAATTTCCGAGTGTTTTTCTTGACAGTGTAGAAAGCGGATAGGGAGCCTAGTGGGGCCGGTGTTCTTTGACCGCGACAAATTGTTGCGCGTCAGAACTACCACGGCGCCAATTACCTGTGTCAGCTGATGACCAGCGGATTTGTGCCGTCGCCGACGATAGCCGTGTTTCACTCGCCGCTGTTCATTTGTCTTCTCGGCGGCTTCCTGGCGGCACGAGGCCGATAATCAGCCCAGCCTTTGCCGACCAACTTCGTGGACTAATACTGGAATCACAGCAGAAAGCTGTGCAAAGGGCGCAACGTGAATAACAAAACTTGTCAGCCAATCAGCGTTGAGACTTCCGTGGCATCAGCGTGACAAAAATGGCCGACGCAACGCGAATTCCGAATAGGAAGTATTTCTGTTACATTCGCGTCGCGGACGCTGTAAAGCTAAAAAACGGAATTCGATTTTGTGTTGGAGCTGGTAAGTTGGTACTAAATTGCTATTATTTATTTTACGAGATAAATGTATTGTTTGTTCTTATGAGCGAACCATAACCTTTTTAAGCAAACGTGTAATTGTGACTTTATATTCACATTTGGGAATGCCAGTGGGTATTTAAAATACATGTTGGCTCAAAAGTCCCGCATCATAGGAAGAACAACTTAGCTACACTAAATGCGTGTGAAACAAGTCATAGAATGTTCTCAATATGATTGCACGAAACATCAAAACACAGCTGCAGGTGATCGTGCAGAGCAGGATAGCTTTGATAAGCTCTTAAATAGTCATTATGGTTCACCTGCAACATGAAGAACACAACTACAAACCAACTGCCTATGATACGGGACTTATGGGCCAGTTGTATATCACAATTCACGGGAAGAAAATTTAAATACTGTAAATATCTTGTGGCTTTCGTAATAGAGGTTAGTATGTAGTAGCAAGGAACTACGTATTTATATTTATTATTGTTTTAGTAATTGTCACGCGGCAGAAGGCGTACTAACCGCAATAACCAGAATATTCAGTGTCCAATAGCGCCATTCGCGTCGCTTCTGTAGCACTACTGTCATTCCATCGTTAAGACTCCGTATCGCTCGTCATGTTCAATTTCTCTTCATTTCTTCCTGATTAATGGTATTGGAACAATTTGCTTTAGATAGAGATGACAATAGACGGGTGTCTAATTACTTTACCTACCACAACATACGTAATCCGTGAGCAAGTAAAACATAATTATTAAGAGGGCGTGGTACATAATTCAACGCTAAAAGCATTCATCTATAACTGTAGGTTTCTTGATGCCAATTTGCGAAAAATATACAATAGGAATCCTAGACAATAGTTTAGCCAACGTTATAAACAAAATTGTTTCCAATGTTACGAACTTCTGAGGCACAATCTCTGACGCCGGAACCTCGTGCATTTAACTGCGGCGCAAGAGATCACGCGTAACGAATTAGTAATTCTGGATAAATATTTACTCATAAAGTTGGCAAATACCATTATATAGGATTGTCATTGAGTATTTTATCCATATTGGCTTCGAAAAAAGCGTTAAGAAAGAAGGCCAAACCAACCCTCTCCCCCCTTGGAGGCGCCCACAGCCGTTGCTGAGACAAAATATTTAACATATGTAAATATTGGAAGTAAATTAATGAAACTTGAACAGGTTATGCTAATAAATATAAATGTCAAATGTACTCATTTTCAAAATGATCGAATAAATGGTTTGCGCATGGTTGAGGATACGATAAGCCATTGTGCCAGGAGGTCGCTGATTGGCTGGGAGTTGTTTCCGTGAAGGAGAAAGGGAAGCTTTGTCGCTGTGCGAGGGTGAGGCACTCTTATCGCGTGTGCCGGACACGGAAGACGTCGGTGGGGCATCACTGTTTTTATTGTAGACGCGCCTACGTAAAGTGACGCCTAGCGAATTTAAGAAGTCGGTGCGAAATAGATTTTATAGACTGGGCTATAAAATATCGATTATGCTTATATAGCATAAAAGGAGGTTTAATATTCAGTAATAGCGACTCCTGTACTCTGGCGCATCGGGTCCTAAACCCTACGTCACCAATAAATACAACCAATCGCTTATTTATTTGACCTACCGCAAGTATTATACTAACTGTATCCTCGAACAGTACCAATTACCGTGCAGGTATATACGGAAAGGAACGAATCGGTAGCAGAGATAAACGTTACAATGGCCACGAACTTTTCGCAAGAAGAGTTTTGCCCCAGTTTGTTCCAATGCCTTACGTGCACATCCTAAGCTATGCTTCGTTGTTTGTGTGTATTTGTGAAGTGACATATCTCATTCGACTGTGTCTATCACAGTGAGGTTTCAGCAACACCACACATCTGTAATTTTCAGGCAAAACCTTAAGACACGTGATAGTTAAAATATCCTATCACTGTCTATGAGGGGGCCGCGGTGGCCCAACCGTCAGACCGTTCACCTCCCACCAAGGAGATCCGGGTTCGATTACTGACGTGGTCGGTCCCCGGATTTTCGCATGTGGGAATCATGCTGGACGTTGCCGTTGGTCGGCGGGTTTTCTCGGGGATCTCCCTTTTCCTCCCGCTATTTCATTCAAGCTCTGCTCCACGCTTACATCATGTCACTCCTCACCAGCGCTGAAGACCTTGTTTATAAGCGCTGATCAAAATCTCTCACTCACTCTCTGACTCTCTCACTGTCTATGAAGCAGAATTACAGACGTGAACGTAAGGCATTGAAACAAACTGGGGCAAAATTCTTTTTGCGAAAAGTTAATCACCTATGAATAACGGATTGAAGATACGGAAAGAAGTATTGGCCCATTTGAACGCCCCCAAACCTTGAATGCCTACAGTCATGTGGCGAGGACTCGGAGACTGCAGGACCACGGTGAGTCAACAGTGCCCCCATTAACGAGGTATGACCTTTACCGACACTGACACAACACCCCCTCCTCCCCCACCAGGCCTATTTCCACAGATCTCCGCCTCTTGCACCCGCTGCGCCTAGGCTTGTTGGCGCCAGACGTGGGAGTCTTAGAGGACACGAGATAGAGAGATAGAGAGAGAGAGAGAAGAGTCCGTTCGTTGGTTTGAACCTCTCCGGGTCACCGGGTCATGCGCCCTAGCTGGCTTGGTTGAGGAGAAAAAGGAGTTTGATCAGAGTGGATGGGTATGAGGGTCCGCAAGTCGCCAACACTCCCAACTCAAAAATTCGCTCTCGTCACTCTCTGAAGACGTCAAGATTACCATGCTATATAGGTGGTTCACAATTAAGTTAGCACTTTTGAGAACCATGGTGGTCCGCGGACTACCTGTGGTCCGCGGAAACTTTGTGAGTGGTCCGCGAGCTAAGATGTCAGTCAGGTTATTTATAATGATTTCAAATTATTTCTAATATGCTTCAGAGGAATTTCTTCACTTAAGCGGGCTCTTTACAGTTTAAATTAGTCGGCTATGTTCTGAGAGCATTTCTTCCGAAACACTGGTTTATAACCAAACGTTGCAAGAAAATATAAATTATCGGAAACAATAAAAGACTAACGAGTGTTTCAAACGTGCTCATTTCCTCCCGAACCACCTACACAAAAAAAAATGGAATATTTTGAAAAAAATTTCACGACACATGATGCACAATTCTGTGCAAGCAATTTGCGAAATAATGCAGCGTATGTTCCAGGGAAATAATTTTCTGTGGTTTTGGCTTATTTTCATGTCATATTTGGCGATACTTATGGCGCAAAAATTTACAATAAAAAAACAATGTGTTTTACTTTTACCTAAAGTATTATTTTCAAATTAAGGCCTCGCTCTTAGTTTTGCAGTGGTTTCGAAAATGTTTTTTTCTAACTTGAATTAATACATACATCAACAATTCATCTTACAGTTTTAAGACTTGTATATCATCGTTTCTCGCTGAATTTTTCTGTTACAATACACCAAACGAATTTTAAGATATTTGCACCTGAAATATCACAAATTTTGTTGTCGAAATAAGCCAAAATAAAGAAAAATAATTTTTTTCTAGCAAGCGGTATATTATTTTGAAAAAACGCTCTACCGAAATTGTGTATCGTATGAGTGTACACAGTCTCAAAGTTTCTGAAAGCATTTGGTTAAAAAATATTTGAATTATTTGTAATTGTTTGAAATAAATGGAAGATCATGGCCTTATTATAAAGCAACACATTAAGCTTAATATTAATAGCCAATGGTTAAAACTGTGGCACATTATACATGGGCAAATAGTTCAGTAATAAACATCTGATTTATAAAACAAAAAAAACAATGACAATACAAGAAAAATACAATAAAACAAAGTACTTTGTTATTAAATGCATGAGTCTGCAAGTGCGTTTGTGTTTGTTGATGTGAGTTTGCGAGTGAATATATTATTAATTTATACGGGTTTTGTCGTATTGGGGGTAGTTTAACTATTTATTTGCGACATCTGGTTTCAATATCATTTTCATCAGCTGAATTTGTAATAGCATTGTTTTAAAATTTAATATTGCTATTGAAATTCCAGTTCTAACTGTTTTGTCTCTGCAAGCCAAGTTAGTCATTAGGTGGTTAGATTGTTTTACTATTCGTTGTTTTAGAAATGTCGCTATATCTTGCAACTAAAGGCTATTTCGCACAATCAAAAATTTACGAATGCAATTTCTTGAATTATTTTTTTAATAGCACAACGATTCAATGCATTTTACCGCACAACGATTCAAGAAATTTAATAAAATAAACATTGAAACTTGAAAAGTAAGAAAGAATAATTTAAAAAAATAAGTTGAAAAAAATTCGATGGTGTGAAAGAGTTTTAAGTCGCTAAGTTGGTAACTTCGGTCAAGGGAAGGGAAGTGGGGGAAAAGATTGCGTGCCGATCGCCAGTTTTTACTCGCTCTCGCGTTATCTAGGTCTGAGTTTGCCCAGTCCGCGGTTATAGTCACGAGTATGCAAATGTTCACCCCCGCCCACCCTTTTTTCCCCCTTCATCATCAATCCAACTTCTAGAGGAAGTTCCGTCTAGGGACCGAACACGAGCAATGCAACAGCTGTTATTCTCACGGTCCTTACAAAGCAATGAATTCCCACTGCAGGCAGATGTGCTTGAACGACACCTATCACACTGTTTGCTCCAAACACTAAGGCTTTCAGGCGCAGTAGCTAGTCAACCGTTTAAGGCCCTTTCACACAATCAAATTTTGCTTCAATTTTATATCAATTTCATTTAATTCAATCTTATGAATGTCGTGTGACGTCATGTTTACGGCATAACTGCGGCCGTTTGGTCTTCCAGTTTATTGACTTTCGTGAATTTCGTCAAAGATTTTCGTTTCGAACATGTTTGAAATTTTCTTTAATGAAAATATTTTAGAAAGGATTATAGGTTTTTCTGACGGTATTAATTCAAATAACATTAGTTGAGTTCTGTATGCGAATATAACCATTTTAAAAACAAAACCGAGCATTATTTATTTTAAATAATACATACAAAAATAATAAGAAATATTGTAATAGCTAAACCAAACATTTTTGTGTCGTGCAAAGTTAGAAAATAATAGAAAAATAGGTACATTACTTATTTCGTACACAATTGGTTTACAAATCGTGTGATATATTTTCAAGTAGTCCCTTCAATCTTTATTGAATAAAATTTCGTGAAGCAACACGCTATTCAATACATTGAATTCAAGAAATTGAATTCAAGAAATACTTTACTGTGTGAAAGGGTCTTTACACTAGCAGAAATTTTACAAACTTAAAATTTTTAATAATTAATCTATATAGAAAAATAAATGCAGATTATCTATTTATGACTGTTAGTTACGTTAGCCTTCAAGCAATGGTGCTGATCTGCCCAAGCCGCCGAGCTTCGGCCGTTACTAGATTATTTGAAAACTGCTCAGTGAGCGTCTGTTATGTCTGCTTCGGAATAGCAGTCAAAAGTTTAATTTGACGCTGAAGGAAATGGCGAAATTGGGGATTTTTTGGTCCTCTTCAAGTAAAATCTTGACGCAGATTCTTTTAAAAGTTCTAAGCAAAGTTATAGACAAAAATATAAGTGGCAAAATGTTGTTTGACATTTTGCGTGCACAATGTGGCAACACTGCACGAAGAAAGTCCCATTTTGCGCTACATGGCCAGGAATTATTTAGTTAATGTATGTTACCTGAATCATGCTTAGATTGCTCGGGACTGTAATCTGCAGATCAGAATATTATGAGTTAGATAAGTAAGATAAATCGATGGCCCACTTCAAAATGGAAACTATTAAAAAAATTCCAGTTTTGAGTGAAATGCATAAAGAAAGATATCCGTTTCGCCTGAAAATCTGGTATTAACATATTTTGTTGGTGTCAATTTGAAACAAAAGTGCAGAGGCAATCATTTAAGGTTTAAAATTTGAATGGTCAGCTTTTGCTTAAATTATCACACTTTAAAATAAAATATACAATTTCTAGCTCTTTACTGGCATTCAGAATAAAGTTTCAAGCCATTAAAAACAAGTGGATTTACGTGTCTGTGTGTTAGTGAACCAAACTAATAAATGTAATTCTTTTTTGTGGTTTCCCTTTTAAAATGGACTATCGATATGTGAAGCGCAAGAGGAAACTAACTACAGAGCTGTGTTGCCACATTGTGTGTTTAAATTGTCATCTGACAACATTGCCGTCTCCAATTTAGCCCAGGATTCGCGCTTGTTTACGGACATCCTGAATTCACACAGATTTTGCATATTTTATTTCCATGACAAAACTATTTTTGAAATTGTAATTGGTAGGAACGTGAAGTCGCAGATCACGAACAACTTCAAAAAGTCAAAGGAATGTCTGGCACCACGCCACCAGCAGACGAAGGCCAAGATGAGCGCAGTGAGGGAGATGCTGGGATGCTGAGACGGCACACGCCAGGATGCCTGTGTAAACAAGGCTCTTGTGAGACGGGCATGGGATGACCATTTGCATTTCCCCGGCGCCGGGCGACTCCTCCCTCCCCCACCATAACCTTCTTACACTTTTCCCTACCTTTGCTGCCCAGGGCCCAGGCCACTAAACACCGGCCATATTTCCCTGGTCAACCGTAATTGCGGTTTCATTATTTTTAAACAGTCCCCTGGGACAAGATAAATAACGTCCTCCGCGCGTTTTAAAGGACCCTGTTCAACCAACGGCATCTACGTGCGTTCCTTGCGCCATTCACTGCTAGTGTCTTCCAGCAGAAGTCGCTTATTTTTCCGTGCACATTCACAAGAGTATTTCTATATACACAATAGATGTTTGCCCCAATGTTTAAAATTTAATGTTGTAATATTAAGTTGATAGATAGTCAAACAAGCTAGCAGTTATATAATTACTCAAGAAGAACTAGGAGTCATAATAATAAAAAGCAAATGAACATTATTTTGTTGTGACTTGACTTGAAAAATTACTTGATCACGGAATGTAATTTTAGCTGTAGTATCTTTGAAATATAAAATTAAAAGATTTAAATTAACACAATTAATGTTATTTTTAATATGATTAGTTATTTTATCGTTCAGCTTCTATTGGTGTTAAGTTACAACGTCATGAATAATAAATAACCTTATAAGTTGAAAAAAAAATCGTTATTTGCATAGTCTTAAGACGAGAAATAAATTTAAAAACAAACTCTTTAACTTAGAATACCGGATAGTGTATGTGAAGTATCGTAACGTACATGGTGAAGAAATTAATACGTTCTACAGTAACTGTATTATCAGGATTCACGAGGTTAAACTGCAGCAGAGACAATATCTCAAATGCAGGTAGCCACCCTGAAGAAAGTGTGTGTGTGTGTGTAAATATATGTGTGTATGTAATTATATGTATATATATGTGTATACACATATACACAAATAGCTGAACCAGATGGATCTTTACTAATACGTAAAATTACGGACGGGGAGAAAACGAGAACCGGAAAATATGTCCCTCCAACCACAAGGAAGTTTTCGCCATGCTACCCACGCAAGAATTCCTACCTAAAAATTTGTCCATCCTGTCGTGGCAATAAGATTGAGAACTGGATATTCTACAAGTTCCAGAACTTGCTTCAAGACAACCGAGCCAAGTTAACGATCATTCAATTTTAAAAACATTTGTAAGGTAAGGGCGATTCCATTAAATTAAATTTTAAAAATATTTGAAAATTGAAACACCGTACTGTCTATTGTACAAGAACCAAAAGTGTTAAAAATAATCTCATGATTTGCCGAAATCACTCCAAGCGAATTCTGGGATGGTTTTTTACAAAGGCTTTTCTCTCTCAGTTCTAGTCCTTATGTTCAGTTGTGTGTAGTGTACCGTCTCTAATGACATCACTGCCGACGAGACGTCATGCCCGAATAATTTAAAATATGTTAAATAGTTTGTGTCATATAGTGGGAGTGAATTATGTTGTGGAATGTCATTGACATACGCCTCTGCAGTATTGTGTAGTCTCGTGAAATCCAAGCGAGATACATATGCATGTATAGTCAACGTTAAAAAAATACTATCTTTAAAAGAAACATTTTTGGAAACCCAGTTGCCAAAAAAATTCCTTGCAAAACTACAAAGGTTGGTATTGTAAAAAATGTAATTTACGTGCAAGGAATAATTACATTTGAAATGTATACTTTATTCTGACACAAGTTATTTATCAAGTAGGCCTAGCTTTTAAACAAATAATTATTACGTGTTATTATTTTGTACAAATGTTCATATAAGAAATACAACTTACATGTTTGTAAAATACAAGGTATAGACTTACATTTGTAAATGCAGCAAGGAAAAATTTAACTTTAAACATTCATTTATTATAATAATTACTCAACTTACACGTTAAATAACATTGAAACAAATATTTGTCATCTGTAATTATTTTGAGAAAAAAATTATAGGCGCGCAATGATTCGAACTTGCATATTTGTACTCTGACATTGCGCAACTTACTACCAGACCAACTTTACTTAACAGTATATATTTTTTTATTTAATATTCAATATTCATTTAAATTACATAGTTTTCATAATTTTTAAGCACGAAATTAAAATGAATATTTACTGTGTTCCAGAAAACTGCCATGTGAATTTTGGATAACTAAATGATATTCGAAAAACCTGTGATTTCGGTAGACTACAAATTTTTCCTAGGTTTTTTCACAATTAAAATCTCTGTAAGATTACAAATAATTTTACAACGAAATTTCTTATACATTTACAAAAGTTTGCAAATTTACGAAGAAGTGCTTTAAGTTCTACAAAATAATTAGGGCATGTTTCAAATTCGGCTTATAACGCTATTACCGTCGACTGAGATCTTTCCGGCCCACAATGCCTTTTCTCATTTTGAATCTTCTTCTCCGCCATCCTTTGGAGTTTGTCACATTATCACTAAAAAAAATGCTATACTCATGTGAATGTTTATGTGTACGAACATATGCCACTGTAAAAAAAAATTGGTAAATTTACTCATCAAGTGTGTGAGTATACTCCCCAACCTTGAGCGGGTAACCTTGTTTCCGAACACAAGATGTAAATTTCCACACGGTAGTGTGTTCTCCACACAAGCGACTCAGAAATTTGCTCTCGAGTTATGTAAAATTTCCACAGAGGGCCTGCGCCGATATGTTAGGTAAAATTACATTACCAGTTGTGTAACTTTCCTTTACATGTGTGCAGTAATATTTCCTTACACGTAGGCGTAATTATCTTCTATTACGTGTAGAGTTAATTTACCACTAACCCTTTTCACAACTGAGAAGCGTAAATTTTTACTTGCTGTAGGCAGTCGGTTGATCTCTGCCTGATCATTCAAACGCCGATCATACACAACTTACTAACTTATAAAATAAAATAGCCCGTGAGGGGAGGGGAACTCGAAATTAGAACCCCCTAGAGCAGATTGTCAGAGCGCACGTAGGTATCTGCCAACTCCCTGACAGATGACTTGAAACGGTGCAAGTGAAGTGAAGATAATCTAGTCAGCTTAAGAGGGCATGTTGCATGATTCAGCGCTTAAATCATCAGTGCAATAGGTTTCTCGAAGCAAATTTACAAACATCAAAAAACAGCAATCCTAGACAGAATTTTTTTGCCAACTTACTGAGCGAATATTATTTTAAAATGTATTTTTGAAGAAAAAACTTCTGGCGCCGAAATCTCGTACATTCAATTGCGGCGCAAGAGATTACGCTTCGAACATAATGCATAATTCTGGGTAAAAGTTTGCTCATAAAGTATGTGAATACCTTCATTTAGGACTGTTGTTTTGAAGTTTTTTTATTGACATTTAAAAAATATATTTTTAATTGGATTTTTCAGTGTTAAATTATATACCACATACTCTTAAGGGCACTGCCTCCCTCGGGGCCCTGGAGCGAGCAGCGATAGATATATAAAAGTTAAATTATTGGCTTGTTGAAGCTTCATATATGCCACATGTGACACTTTTCTTCTTCTCTGTTCAACACATATTGGTATAAGAATCTCATCGACTGATTTTACAGCACACCGAACACTGTAAACAAGTAGGAGGTTTCACAAAAAAAAAACAGCAGTAAATACACTATTGATTAGTATTTCCTTACATTTTCATTCTTATAGCAATATTCTCCTCTTCATCTAACAATTTGATCATTGAAATGCGTCGCTCTAGTTCCTTCAGGTATTTGAAAATTTTAGACCACTTTAATGACATGCGACATTCTTGTCGTAGTGACTAGACTAACAAATGTTTAGATACAGAGCCTTTTCTTGTGAAAGTACAAATTATTATTTTTTTGCTGAGTGTGAATCGAATCCGGATCAAATAGGTGAGAGGTGGGCGCTGTAGCCAATGCATCAACCACATTACTTCTACGTAAAGGCTCGACATCAGTCGCCATATTGAATTATTTTATTTTTCGCTTTTTTGAAGTTCTGAGGAGAAAACTGTAAAATTTGTTACTATAATATCAATTCTATTTACTTTGCGCTGCAATAAAATAATCGTAGTTGATCTTTTAACGTATACGTATCCGTAATCAGTTGAGCAATTTTTTTTTACATTCTTAATTTGCTCGACTAATTACGGCTTAAATATACGTTAAAAGTACAGCTGCGATTATTTTAATGTAGCGCAAGGTAAATAGAATTGATATTATTGTAACAAATTTTACGTTTTTCTTCTCAGGCTTTCATAAGAGCGAAAAATAAAATAATTCAATATGGCCACTGGTGCCGAGCCTTAAGGGCGTTAAAGTGGGGAAAAATGACAATTTGTATGAAATATTGTTAGTTTTATAGACGTAACTTGGGATTACATTTTCCTGTTAAAAAAAGAACAATATTAGCGAAGCCAGTATTCCCGTAATTTCATTAACTAAAATTTGCATATTTTTACTTCATAAAAAATCATGACAACTAATAAACACAATGAAAATAAATAATTCACATTGTTAGTACGTGTTCCGAAGTACTGCTTGAGGCATGCAAAAACCCATTACTAAAATTTATATGAAAATATTTCTAAATTCTGCTAATTTTTTTTTTTTAACGTAGCAAATTTTTTAAAACAAAAAAAAAAATTTAACGGGTTTATATATTCTCCAAGCTGTTGACTTTAACGTGAAGTTTATATGTGAATTTGTTTTTAATTTGAAAATGTTTATTGGTTTTCAAGATTCGCATGAGATAAAAATATGCGAATTTTGACTTTGAAATCCTATTTTGCCAAAACTGGCCGAGCTAAATTTTTTTCGTAAGGAGAAAATGTACCCACACGTAATGTCTACAAAACTAACCCTATTCTATACAAACATAAAATTATTTTTTCCATAATTGAACGCCCTTAAGGCTCAGACAAAACCTCTCCAATCCACTTCTGCCCACCCGTCGTCCAAGTCGGGCAACAAGTATCAATTGCGAGGCAGGTCGTATGCCCCTGAGGGGGGCGGGGTGGTGTCGTCTAGTATATCACGTGGCGGTTAACCCGCTCGCCTCCCCTCGTGCGCACGCCACTTGCTTGCGCCGGGACATTAAAACAAGGCTACGAGGAACAAGCGACTTCTTTGAGCGATACGCCAGGAGGCCGCCTACTTTACGATTCGCTTCGACTCATTAACTCCGCGACTTAACGACCTTTTCCTCTGTAAATAACCTAATGTGTTTTTTTTCTCCTTGTAGCCATCACCCCGACCTGTAGCCTGGATGCTGTATGCTCACCCCCTCCCCTTCCACAGGCTCCACAGTTCACATTTCTACTGCATACATCTGTAGAAGTTTTTTAACCCCCTACTTTTGTTTCGTCTCGTCCCCAGGCGGTATTTAAAACTGTTTGGCTCCTCCCCCTCCCCCTCCGGAACCGGACCGAATTTATTTGATATCGTAAAATCCACGAAGTAAGAGAAAAATGTATCTCCCACCCCACAACCCCCTGTTACTCAACCAAAGCGACGCCAGCGAGTTATGAACGAGACAAAGGTCGCGGGTTAACGGTTCCAAACCGCCTTCATTCCTAAACGTTGTCCCGCGGCCAGCAGGTAGACACGGCACTGTTGGTTTTATTAGTGATAAATATTTGTGTGAAGCACGCTGATAGGACGGCTTAAAGACCTTGTTGTCGTGGGCATCCAACCCCCCGCCCTCCCCACACTTTCACATCTCACCTCCCGACAACCATCGAAATAAAGAAATCGTCCTGGGGGAGAAGAAATCAAATTTTTCGTTAGGGATATATTCCGGTTATTCCCACGTGTGTTCATAAAAATCGCGTATTTATTCACGCCCGGCGGAGTCCGCGTTCAATTCGCCCACAATGCGATTAAGGCCCTTTGTTTATGCTATTTTTTCGATTATTAGGCCTATTATTTTTTAGACCTAAACGATAAGGAATATCAGCAAACTGTTCGGCATTTTTGTTCAAAACGGTGCTCACCATGTTGGCTTGTTCTTTTTCTCCGTAGTAAATAATACTGTTTCAGCTAATTATGTAACGAGTAGGGACATGAATTTTTGGCGAAAAAAATTTTGCCCCACTTTGTTTTAGTGCTAACCTGCAGCTCAACATCATGGCTACTTGCAGAGTGTTTTTGTGCAGAGTTATTATTAATTAGACTGTGCCAATCTGTACACGGATAACTGCCACACATTACGTCTGTGATTTGCGGGTTTAACCTCCACATTTCCTGTCTCTGCTGATGAGCGAAATTTTTGTTAGTTGACCTATTAGTTGACCCCGTATAATTTCTTGCGATCAAGGTTAAAACCATGTTAAACAATTGCCAATCGGATTTTCAATATCTCCTCTTGTTTAAGCTTAAAAGTATAGAAATCTTTAAAACACTACAAAAGTTATAGAGTATGGCCTGAAATGGCGTCGAGGTGGATTTCCACCGGTCGATGTCAAATGCGACTCGCTTTCAGAAATGCAAGGATTGTTGGAAAAAGGGCGGGGGGAGGCTAGTCCCGTAAAATTCCTTCGCTGCGTGGATTCATAATTTCTTTATCGTAGTCACGGCGCGAGAAGGAACTGTCCGCGTCTCGTTTTCGAAGTCGTTAACAGCCGAAGAGTCGACGGCGAACGAAACAATCTTCGGGTCCTACCTACGCCTTCTGGAATGAACATGTTCGCCTATGTGACAGGTCCAGCCGCGTGGGCACGGGGCCTTAATAATTTCCAGAAGGAACTGTCGAAAAAGGGGGGGGGGGGAAACTCTTTCATGTAGTTATATGTGTGCAACGCGAGGCGAGATGATACGTCGGTTCTCATGCTCACCCTTAAGAATCCGAGCACAGAATAAGTGAGCATACAGAAGCGAAACTATAAGGCTGTCATAGTTAAAATAAACCTTTGCACCAAAAAAGTCATGACTTTAAAAATTGCATCGAGTACTGCCCATTTCTTACACGTTGCGTTAGTAGTAATTTCCCATAAATAGAATACATTTCGGCTCCATAGTTTTAGTACGAGCGCATTCAAACGTTGCGATTCGAATATTTTCACTACTTACCTTAGTGAAAACTGTACAACCAATAAGAATAAAATAATTTAATAATTTATAGTGAAAGTAAATACATTGACGTAACAATTGTTTTAAAAGAAATACAAGTACCCAAAGTTGCAAAAATTATTGTAGTAATAAGATTGTTTTAATGCAAGCCCTTTTTACGTAAAACCGGTTCGAATAGTTTAACTTAGGTATGTAGCGAAAATATTCAAATCGCTAATTTGTCATGTGCTTGTACAAAAACTGTGGAAAGAAACACATTTATTTTGCGGAAAATTACAATCAATATAGTGTGTAAAAACTCGACAGTGTTTGGTACAATTATAAAATTATTAATTGTTGGGTGCAGAGCAGTCTTAAGCCGGCTGCCTGTGTGAATGTATAGTAGCCCGTGTACGCATTCGAGGCCTAGGAGTACGGAAGCGATATGGACGACACAGCACGCATTCCATGCTTTTTTCAAGCCTCTAGGCACAATACATTGAAACGGCGTGCAGTCTTCTCGCCGATAAATATCCTCTAAGAGACATTCAGTAGTAACTCTGCCATTTTATATTTTGATAGTAAACATATTATTGTAGTGTGATCACAAACAACTTAATTTATTAAGGCACATGGGCAAAATAAAATTTCGCTGATGTTTTCGTTATGAAATGTGAATTTTAACTTTATATTGTAGTTAACAGGTCACAAACTAAACAGGGTCTTTTAACCAATTTTATGGACGGTGTCAGTTCGCAATGGCACACGTTCGTAGGAACGGTTCCGATTTTAATATAGTGATATTCCCTTAAATTTTATACAGCGTATATTTTATTTGAAAGATTTATCTTAAAAACTTGTCCTATGAAAAGTCCCTTTTTGTATTGGTCTCCCGATTAAACCACGTAGCTGCGAGCCTAGTCGGCGGAGTTCTGAAGATATTATCTTTTTGTATTACATGAAAAAAAAAAAAAAAAAAGCTTCTCCATTTACTCTTACCCGATTTTTAGAACAAGCAAAGCAAATGATAAGCAAATATGTTCAATGGCTGCCGACTGCCAAGCTCTGTTATCTTGTACAAGAAATAATGTTTGTTATCGGCCGTCTACAAACAACGTTACTAATCCACCAACTTATAATATTTTTTAACACAAAATATAGCACATCTGCTATTATAATTATGCTTAACTGACAACACGCCCGAGCAGTTGATTCACTTGTCACTGAAAAACTGGCGTAAAAACGGACAAGTTTCTTGGTAAATTGTACCGGTTATTTAAGGACATACGATACTTTCACACTCGTATTGGAAACTACCATGGTTAAGTAATGATTGCCAAGGTTTGTTATGCACAAATAAATCTAATAATTATTTTCACTGAAAGTAATTTTTGGGCACAAATCTTCAAAGCATCTGTGGTAAATCAACTGCCTATGATTTTTTTTAATTCGAACATCAGTATTCCGCTGTATTTCGTCAAAACCAAAATTCCTTATCCTGTTTCATTCCGTACTTCCCACGTCGATGACGTTCAATAGACTACAAAGGTTAGATTATATGTCGTTATAGATGTGAACAGTGAAACTGTATTGGGTATTTTAAGAATTGTTTATATATATATATATATATATATATATATATATATATATATATATGTGTGTGTGTGTGTGTGTGTGTGTGTGTGTATGTGTGTGTGTGTCTGTCTGTATGCTAAACAAACTGCGGCAATATTTTTTAATTGAAAATGAAAATACGTAACTATTTTACTAAGAATGTGTAATGTGAAATGTCGCCATGAACATGATTTTGTAAAATAAATCACAGTAATATATGTAGACTTAAAGTAAGTTTTCACTCGTTGTGTTGACAATTTTCCTAGCACAGCGTGCTCCACGCTACGAAATATTAGTTACGTGAATAAAATAACTTTTAAATTTACAACGCTAGTCTTGGGTCGATTAATTAAATTGACTATTGCAGTATTTTGTACACAAGCGATTTTTTTTTTTTTTAAGTTTTAGTGTTATTGTCATCTGCGTATGTTGTTGACATGCTCGATGTTGTTTTATTACTGGTGCATTGCTGCTTTTCATGATACTCACTATATGCTGTTTTGTCGGTTGGAAATATTACGTTAGCGCTCGTCACATACAGAGCCAATTAGCAGCTTGCATGATGCGACAATGCAGTGACATTAGTGTACTTTAGAACTCAGGTTAGACGAAGAAAGTACAATAAATGTCTACTCGAAAGGCAGAAAACAAACAGGTAAAATTTTTATTATTACACAATATCAGAATTATTTACTGAAATAATTTTAAAACTACTGGTTTACTGGTTCTAATATTGATGTCGCCTACATTAACCATTTCAAGAAGATAAAGGAAATTATGACCTATTAGTGCTGCGACTATTTAATATCCATTAGATTTTCTGTTCTTCTCCAATTGTTTAAGTTCATATTAAAGTACACATTAATGAATATTATTCATACACTAATCATTTTGAATGTACCTGTAGAATCTAGTCAAACAAGAATAATTAGTTTGTTATAAATTGGTTCTGTGATTACTGAGACTTAACACCCTAAAACATAGTATATTACCCTTATAAAAACCAATTATTTAATCGCCATATTTTACTGACACTAATTGTGCACTAAACTTTGTAACAAGAATATTTAACACATAAGTGGTTAGATTTAATTTTTTTATAAGAAAGATAATTTTTCTGTAAACGTCATGATAAAGACATAGTTAAATTAAATGGTTTTAAAATATTTATAAAATACTAACCAACATTACTTAATTAATTACAGTTTTTGTTCATTTAGCGTATCAAAATTGGTTTATAACAGTTTTAAAATCAAGTGGATACGTGTGTTACGTACGTGTCATTTATAGAGGCTACAGCATTTTAAGGGTTTTTTTTTTGGTTCGTTACGAGTATAAAAACATCATGTAAGTTAGATATACGAACGTGTGTTTATGCGTGAAAACCTGTATTAATAACATTCGTTATTTCATACGTCTGCTTTAAAAATAAGACAAAGTAGACTGTATTGAATGTACTATGGAATTAACTCACAGAATAATTTCCCAGAAATAGCTTAAATTTAATTTGCAGAAAATCTGTTTAGTTTTTCCAGATTTTTTCAAGAGATACACATCGTGCATTGAAGAATTTTAAAAATTATGCATATTCGAAAATCAAATTTTAACAGTTCGCGAACATACGTGAACCTTACACAATCATGAACTCCAGCTGTAATGGTATCTACACTAATTATTTCCTGTCCAATTGAGTGGCAACAGTAATGAGTTACTGGATTGGTCCGCAAGAAATGACTTCCTTGTTAATTCGCAAAATAAAAATATCTTATTGGATCGAAATTGCAGCTGTCGAAAAAGTCAAGTTGTCTCCTGCTGTGTTCTCATTAAGCAGGGTATAGTTATTGCGGCTCTCTACTGTCATAACACTGCTGGTACAGGTAATATGATTTATGACATGAGAGTACAACTACTGTTATTGTAAGAGTATGTTCATATCCCGACTGCTTGACAGGAAAAATTCCTGGATGAAGCTTTGAATGCCACAGTACACTTTTATTATTACTAAAATTACTTCATAAGTTCTATCATTATTTCTTAGCCATTATTCTCATTATTTTTCTAAATAATCATGTACGTATTGTAACATTTACTATAAATGTTACAATACTTATACTTTTACGTCTTGTTACTTTTTGTGAAGAAATCAGTAACACATTTTAAAGAGTTATACATTAGTAGCCTAAGAATTTATATTGTTAATAAATAATACTAATAATATAAATCTTTTAAGTGATTTTATTTGTTACGAAGTAAATTATTCAGCCTTGTCTTACACTAAACGATGCCCGGTACATGTTAATAAACACATCAGTAATTACCATTATATTTAATCATATTTATCGCAAATAAAGAAAATTAAAAATAAATTGCGAACTTAAACTATATTTACTACTAATCATTAGCCAATTTACCGTTTAAAAAATGTATTATTCATGAGTAGATAGTACTTGGGGGTTCTAGGACAAACACCTTTTTTTGTGTCCAAAAAATTCATGATATAATGTAATAATGGAACAATAGAATTATGGAATAATAAAATAGTGGAAGTATGGGGTTATGGAACAATGTAATTACGAAATTTGGAACAATGGAATAATATATTATTTTATTATGGAATATTTGGACAATGGGGCAAACGAATAAAATTTATATAAACTGAATGTATTTAAGACCAAAAGTTCAAAGATTTTTTAAAATGAATAATAATAATACTATGTTTTAACTTAATTTTTTATTTTTCTCTCAATCACTTGAATTATCTGGATCACTAGAGTTATCATAATTTGTCAAGATTCTTCTCCAGAATCTCATCCTAAATTTTTTCTGATAATTTTGATGTGCTTGAATAGAATTCCAATTTACTTTATCCTGAAATTTTTCAATAAATTATGGTGTAAATCCGGAAACAATCTAGGCATAATATAACTTCTCTGTAAAACTTACTGATAATTTCTCTATAAATGTTTCTGGTAATTTTCGATAGTTGATAGTAAAACACAAATTAATTTCATCCTGAAAATCTGTTATAAAATCTTCCGACCGACAATAGTTTAAGAAAAAATATCACCACCCGAAGTAATAACATAGTTTTTTTCTTAATATAATCAACAATTGTATGTCTTAAATTTTTATTTTTTAAATATTAATTGTATACATATTTTAATTCTACATTTTTATAAATATTATCCCAAATTCTGTGATTACCAAAAACACATGGGAACACAATTTTTTCTGCCGCAATTTTTTCTCTATTTATTAGAAAAAAATATTAAGTTTTTTTAAACATTTCAAAAATGATATTTTAAAGTGATGAATTATTTTAAAACATCTAATATTTTCTTTTGAAATATAAAATTAAAATTTTAAGATTTCTAGACATTCTAATAAAGTTTTCTAATTTGTCCCCATCGATATTTTTAGAGGTATTATTGTTATAGATCCTCCATTATTTGAACAGACCGCTTGTTTTTTTCTGAGATATTGCTCTACCCTTTTTAATTGAACCCCCTTTTTACTTTTTGGCTTCGGATCCTACCGTATTTACCTGAATTGGTATTCCTTAGTTACAAGCCTTTTCTAAAATTTCATTTTGTTTAATTCTTTGGGCCACTGATTGATCATTCACTTTTTTTATTATAAACAGCCTTAGTTTTACCTGCTGCTGCTGATATTGCTCCAAGAATCATAGGAATAAGTGGTCGAAATCCACCTGTGTTAGAATATAATACAAATTCATCAGTTTCTCCATTTTGTAATTGTCTAAATATATTTTTATTAACATCCCTGTGATCATTAGGTTTTTAAAAACATTTGGTGTTAAATGTAATTTTCCAGTTTTTAATAATTTTCTATTTGTTTTTAGTTAAATATAACTTACTCATTATGGATCCACATTCTAATTTAGATATAGAGCAATCAATTACATTACATAAAATTGGTAATTTTTTCCGGTATATGTTGTAAATATGTTTATAAGAAAGAAATTAAAATACCAATTTTTAATTAAATCATTTTAGAATAACGGACTAAAATTATGGTAATGGGACCAATTGGGTTTTTTACATAGAAACTTTTTCTACTGTTTATTATTTTGATTCATTTTGGGGTGGAAACTTACAAAAATTAATTGATTGGTGTAGATAAAAATTATTTGCTATTATATAATTGTACGAAATACCAAAATTATTTATAACTGGTCATTTCGGTAATGGTGTATTAGGGAAATGTTGAAAATTAATAAATATAGTAAAAAAGCAAAAGGTTTTTGTTCTTTTAACAAGAGCACCATTTTGTGGCCCTTTAAATTTTTGATACTTAACACAATGTTATTATAAATATTTTTTTAATAAATAAAAATGAATCTTGTTTCTTATAATATGACTAATTCTTTATTTGGAAATGGAAAAAGTAGTGATCAGCCATCTTTTATGAATAACATACCTGTTTCTTTAACAAAAAAAATTTTTAACTATTTTATGGAATTTCATTCCTTACAATTATAAATTTAGACCAACATGGGAATGAAGAATAAAATCTGGAAGACATTGATAAATTATCTAAAATTTTAGATAAAACGCTAGATGAATTTATGAATAAAATAAGTTTGTAAGAGTTTGAAAATTGAATAAAATTCAATTATTAAATAAGTAATATTTTTTAAAAAATTAAGTATTTTAAGTGTGTTTATTTTAAAATTGAGATTTAAAAAAGTTATATTAATAAAATGGGTGGAGATAACTTCGTAAAATCAAACTACGCCTTCTACGGAGGTGATTATTTGACTTCGTCAAATCAAACCACCTGTGGTGGTGAAATAGATGGATAAATAAATTACCTTTCCAATTTCATTTACCTGGGCATAATTATACTGGTCCTGGAACTAATTTACTACTACATATTGAAAAAGTAAAAATTCCAGTAAATAAAGTTGAAGAGGCCGCATTAATCCACGATACAGTTTATGAGGAAAATAAAGATATTAAATGTATATATAGCCGATAAAGTATTACAAAATAAAACTAATCTAGTGTTTGATTCCTCCAATAATTTAAGAGAAAAAAATTGAATCCGGGTTAGTTTCAACCATAATGTACGTTAAACAAAATTTTAGTTTTGGGAGTGAGAAATATATTAATCATTTTGTAAAAGGAAAATAGTTTGACGTTAAAAAACTTGACGAATCTGATTTTCAAAAAAGTTTAAAAAATTAATTTAACGTTTAATCAATGGGTTACGTTGGCCGAATTATGTGATAATAATAATTTTAAAATATTAATTAAACTTGAAGATACTCTAGACTATAATTTATTGAGTAATGTTCAGAAAAAAAGAATTTCAAAAAATCATGAAAAATAATTTATATTTTAACATTTTCGTACGACTTTGTTAAAAAGCACCAAAATTTTTCTTAATTGTTAATATATTAAATGTTTAACAGGGTGTTTCAACTAGTGTTGAACGGGTGTTTGAACTGGTGTTGAACCATTTGAACGTTTTAAATTTAGAATAAAACAATAAACTATATACTTTAAACCATACTATAAACCGTATACTATAAACCATATAAAAATAGTTTTAAATAAATGGAAGAAGATTTTTGAAAGTTAATAATGCATACGATTTTGTTAAAAATAGTGTAATATTCGTTTTGATAAATATCCTTGTTCAAATTCGTTTGTTCGAAAAATTCCCCATTATAAATTAGGTAAATTTTGTTTTAAAGAAAGAGAGAAAAAAAATATGCCCTAAAGCCAATAATAGATTACTATGAATTAAAATACATTTTAATTTAAAAAATAATAATGTATTATTGCTCTTTATTAATATAAAAAATGATTTCGATTTGTGTAGTGCTTTTTATTATAACATACTTTGTAAAAATTGAAAATAAATCATTGGCTGTAAAATAATATTTCAATGATTTTGGATAGTAAGACGTTACTGTCAGGATATTATTCATGTGAATTTACCAACTCTTATAAATGATATTAAACTTTTTCAAGAATATCACAAATTAAGGTTGGAACATTAAAATTAATAAAAATTCCAAGATATGGTTTACCTGATGACGTATTTAGTTTTTCTTTTAATACAAATCAATGGACAATAAAAATTATTAAATGGCATTAGGCATTTGTTTACTCTGAAATAATACAACTAACTCAATCAGCTTTTGATATGTGGGCCAAACATTCCAACATTGTTTTTGAACACGATACTCAAAATCCTGATATAGTAATATCAAACAAACAAATAAGTCACACATTTCCAAAAAGTCATCAATTATGTAACTACAAATCTAACGGAAAAGGAGGAAAACTTGGCCGTACTTTTTCCCAAAATCAGATAACTTACTAGTTGACATTCATATGGATGCTGATGAAAATTACTATTATAAAGATGAAAACAAATCTGATGGGAAAAAAAGACAAATTTTTTTTAGTATGTTATTACATTAAACTGGGCATGTTTTACGAATACAACATTCAAATGTTCAAGACTCTGTTACGTACCCAATTAATTTCTATAATATAATATAATTACAAAATAATATTTTAGCCATACAAAATCTTTGTGGAAGATCGACTATTGGATCTAAAATAAAACAGCATAGTCAATAATACATATAAAAGAAATAGATTTACGTGATTTAAAAAAAATTACTTCATTTTTAATAACTAAACAAGTAATGTATATTTTTACAAAAAAAAACATGTTTGGAATTACGATTTAATAAATGAAGTAGTTGATAAACCTGAACTAATTACTAATTCGTTATACTTTTTACCAAATAATTTTGATGGCTTTACTTCAATTTATCAAAGGCCTTCAGGGGAAATTGTATTGTTTATTAACAAGATGTATATCACATTGAATATCCTAGTTTTTAACTTGTATCAAATTTTCCAAAAAATATTGTTGATTTAGGTGTTGCATGAATTCGAAAATAAAGAGTGTTATAAGTACATATTTTGAACGTACGTTTATATTTTATGATGAAATATATTTTTTTGAACTTGGTGAATGTTCAATTAGTGCAAAACCTTTTGGATTATTTTCGAAATATTTCTCAGGTTCACCCCCAATAGTATAATTCAATTTTTAGGTATGCAAATGAATTATTATAGTTTTTTAATAATACAACTTACAATTTAGTAAATTTACAAAAATCATTCACCAAAGCAGGTAAATTTGTTCTTTCACTATTCAATATAAAATGTTCAATGCAATCATTACCATATTTGGATATTATAAATCAATTTAAAAGTTTAGTACAGCAAATGGAAACGATTTGCATACAATAAAATATAAAATTGTTTACGTGTGAATTAAAATTTCTCATTATTTTTATAATTTAATTTGGGGGGGGGGGGCAGATGGGACAGCTTAATTTTTTTTTCCTTAGGCGCGAAAAACTAAACTAGCGCGTAGCGTTTCTGTAGAATGTGCTTTTTTCAATGGGACTTCAAGCGATGACACTGTTATTTTATTTGTAGAATATTTGCGGTAAAGTCAAATGCAGGTTTCCACGACTTTATTTTACGAATACAGTTGATATTTTCTCAGTTACAGCAACGTCATAAAGTCATTTACAGCACTTTTGAGGAGCTCAGAAATAATGTTTTTAATTAGCGGACTGTATTTTTAAAATCGTAGGGACACAGTTTAATGCGTGTCTTCTTTTCGTAGATAAACGCATTGGAAACATTTTTAATAGTTACGCAAGAAAAAATACTTTCCCTGCCACTCCATTGCACGGCTCACGCGTCTGGTTACTCTTTAGTTTAGCAGTGGTTTCGAATATTTTTACTTTTAACGCAAGTTAATACATACATCAAAACTTCCTCCTTACAGTTTTAACACTTACATATCATCGTTTGTATGTGAATATTTATGTTGCAATACACCAAACGGATTTTTAGATTTTTACCCCTGAAATATCACATATTTTTTGTCAAAATAAGCCAATGAAGCAAAATGATTTTTTTTTTTTTGCTAGCAAACGGTACATTATTTTAAAAGAAAAATGCTCTTGCAAAATTGTGGGATCTTATGACTCAACACAGTCGAAATTTTTTCAAAGCATTTCGTTAAATATTTTCGTGCTATTTGCAATTGTTTGAAATAAATGAAAGATCATGGCCTTATGGAGCCGATGGTTAGAGTGGCGATAAAGAGGAGGGGGAAGGAGGAGAACTGCCGATGGGCGAACGTAATAATTAAGTGCTCACGTTGTTTCGCCAAAAATCACCCAGGCTGAGCTGACAGGCCGCGCACGACGGCCTGGCAGCCGAAGACCCCCTCTGAGAGTTCTTCGCTCCGACGAGAGCGCTTGCCAAGCCCGTCAGAGCTCTGATGTTCGATGAACTGCTGGAGTGATGAATACTGCCGGCATGCAGGCAACGCTCTGAGGAGACGGGAGGAGGGCGGATGACTATGTAATGGATGTGGCCTGGGGCAGTTAGGATATGTACGGCTGACCAAGGGAAGCGGGCTAGTCCGATACCAGTCACCGCAGGTGGCGCAAACTGGATTTCAGTTCGTGCTGGAAAAGAGAGAGAGAGAAAAGGACTGAGTTATACATAAAACTTTCCACACATACATTTAAGGGCATGGGTCCGAGTTTCTTCGCATTTAACAACACTTATTTTTTAAAACATAAATGAGAGCCGATATCGTAAAATCGCTTCGTAACTTTGTTATGACTGATTTAAACTGCATACTCTAATTTTGTCGTCAGAAGTCCGCAAAATAGTTGCTAATTAATTAATTAACGAAATGTCCTTGTAATTGATAAATTAGATATACTCATCATACAGTTTGTCTCGAAAAATTACATTGCATAATAAAACCCATTTGCAACAAAGTTACGAAGCAATTTTACGATATCGACTCTCGTATGGATTTTAAAAAATAATTCTCTCGAAAGCCGAGGAACTCGGGCCCAAGCCCTTAAAGGGCCGCTGGTCAAAGTTTTAAGGGGTATGGAAACGTATGGTGTCGAGCGAACAACTGTAATACTCAATCGTTGATAAAATCTGAACTGCTGATCATAATTCGATGGGACCTTTTTATCGAGTACATATATTATAAGTGGGTGTATATTTGTGCAGCACTAGTAGTAGGCTATGTTTCGCTATCAAGTAAAACATTTGAAAAATGGTTTTTAGAATAATAAGGGCTTGAAATCACGTCAATGATACCGGAAAACCGGTGAAACGTTTAAGACCATTAATGTACAAGTATCAAACGGATCAGAGAACCTAAAGATTTGACGCAATATTGATTCTAATTTTTTAATACTCTTACACATATAATAAAAGAATCCCCGCAGCCATAATCATAGGATAAGTTTAGTTTAAAAACACAGATCAAGCTATTTCTGTAAGGCGGCAGGGCTGCAAACAGTCGAAAATTGCTCCAAACACCGCACACACACGAAATGGGACTTGCAATATGCAACGTGTTGAGCAAAAAATATTAACAACACGCAGGAAGAGAGCAGCAGACTCAGTTAGCTAATTTGACAGTAATGTTTTATATTCTTGAATAACGTGTGAAGTTTTTTTTCTCTTTCCCAGGTAAATGTGCCCAGATTTTCTGTGGTAGTTTTTTTCGGATTTTTTTATTCAACCAAAATCACGAGCGCACTTTTATAAACGAATAAAAAATTCAACGTCGATCTTCAACAGTATAAGACACACAAATTTCTGTACATCGCGAAATGTGGTAATTTTATTGGTTACAAGAAAATATTTAAAACCACATAGCCTAGCATTGTGGCTGTGGGGATTATTTTCTTATGCGTTTAAGAATATTCAAAAAAATTTAAATAAATATTGCTTTAGACCGGTACTGTAATTTTTATAATGTTAATATTTTTGATAACCGTATTACAAAACGCGAGTATTTTTTAATTAGTTTATTATAGAGACCTAGATAAACCAAGGGGCGACATTGGCCGGAGGAGGAATATCTGTGCGTGTAGAAGAGAAAAAAGAGACAATAAATATGAAAACACACTTCGCTTTAGGTTTTCTCACAAAAATAGATTACTAAAGAGCTTTAATTAGAATTTATTGGTTTGTGGACATACGCCATTGCTCATGTTTTGTTGACAGAACTTTTATTGAAAGACAAAGTGACAAAATACAAAGAAAAACACAAAAACACAGAAAAAGTAAGAAAAACAATCCCAGAGGAATTCCGTGAGTTATATAATAAAGGATATAATAAAGGGTTTTAATACAGATATGAATTCACAAAGGACGCGTCAAGGTTATTAATTAGTTGTCTACTAGAATAATATGTATTACAAACTAGTAGAGCCATGTTACAATACTTTGCTGAATTCCAAATTTGTTTTACAATTATGTTGATTGATATCCCAGTATCAAAGTTTGACTCTTAGTAATAAAGATACGATATATTTTGTATTTGCTTTAAAAAAAAATTACTGTCATATGGCCGGGAAGGGGATGTAATAAGACATCCGGACCATTCTGTAGATTGTGTCGCCTACCTGGAATGAAGCGGGTTCGATAAAAGTTGTTGTACAACACTATTAAACGTACCCCAAAATATGTATGTATCCTAAAAGAAAATACGTTCCAGACGACGAGAAAATTATTTGAAAACGGAGCACATGTTTTGACGAAACCCTTCAACATTGCCAAATACTAGTTTTGAACACTGTCGTATGGTATTTCAGAATGTTATAACTAGATTCCGGTGGTTTGCAATAATGTCAGTACTATTGAATACCATCTCGTCTTCAATAACTAAAGTAACTAAACAAAATAAATCAAATAAAAATTTTTACTCTCACCTCAGACATTGTATTTTGTGTAGGATACAGTATGTAACATTACATTTGATAGTTACATAGGTTGCTTTGTCAATATTGAAATGTGGCAGGAAGATATGAAGTATCTGAAAGGAAAAATTTAACTGAGGTTACAAAAGTGTTCACGTTATCAAGAACCTACATCGACAACTACAATAGAGGCTTGCTTTTGGACATTGCACTTTAATAATGTCCAATAACAATATATGGTTGCGGATTCAATTACGTTCAGGCAAGTCGTCAGCGGGAGATCTGCCCGCGGGTTCTTTGCCTTGCTCGTCGAGGCGATGAAACACTTGATAGGCGTGAATTGTCACCCTTATCGCTCCCTGGAGCTCTCAAGCGTGGAAGATGCTCCTAGTAGGCGACCATCTTAAGGATGTTCATGAGAGAAAAAAAAATCTTAATTTTATATTTGTATAAAACAGTGTTAGTTTTGTATAGTCTAAATTACTTGCGAGTACATTATCCTCTGACAAAAAAAAATGCTCATCCAGTTTTCCCATAATGGTATTTCAAAGTCAAAATTGGCATGTTTCTAGTTCAACCCCCCCCCTTCCCCCCGAAAACTAATCAGCATAATGAAACGAAATAATTCGCATTGGAAGTACATCGCACGGGTTAGGGGTTTATGAATATAAAAACCGAATACTAAAATATTTTTGTATAAAAAAACTCTGGCCAGTAAGATGTACTTTTACAGTGAATTATTTTGTTTCATTATATTTGTTGGTTTTCGCGGGGTGTATGGAATTATTTAGTTTCATTATATTTGTTGGTTTTCGCGGGGTGTGTGAACTAAAAACATCCTAATTTGACTTTGAAATGTCCCTATGGAAAAGCTGGCTGAGCTATTTTTTTTTGTGAGAGAGGATAATGAATTCCCAAGTACATTCTACAAAACAAACATTGTTTCATACAAACTAAAAATAATGACTTTTCTCTCTGGAACACCCTTAAGTAACAAAGGTGAAAGTAGGTGTGGTTTCTAAATGTTGTAGGATAGTTTTTCCAGAAATTTTTCACATGTGTATGTCAACAAAACTCGTACTGAAGTGTCTATATCCGTTTAATGCCGTTTTTCGGCTGTAACTGTTCACTATGTCATTTCCGGCCTTATCCTTTCCTGTCTCGTTTATATTCTGCAGGTGATTATGTTAAGTCAGAGGTTAGCTTGAGCAGGGCAATACATTAGCACATAAGAAGTAATTTAAGTACAGTCAAGTTTCCTATAATTAGGGGCAAGATTTTATGGTTTTATATTTAGGTCAATTTAGTTTAAAACTTCGAGATTTCAGTGGTTTTTTATTTTGTAAGAAGTGTGCACAGTTCACAACCAATGCATATTCAAACAGATATCCATTAAAATAAATGCAATATGTGGCCGTTAAGAAAACATATAAGTGATAAGTATTTACAAATTAATATACTGATAATCATTGCGAAAAAAAAAAAAAAAGATAAGTAGGATTTCAGTTTATCCTTGTGCAAATTTTTAAGTTTCTCGGCAATATGTGTTTCATTCAGTCAGTACCTTAAAATTATCTGTTATCTATTTTGGGGAAGGAGGTAAAGGTTTCACAAAAAAGGGGAAGTATTAAGTTGATTTCTTTTTATTTAGTGACTTAAATTGAATTTAGGTATACGGTGGTGTTTTAACGTATATTTCGATGTTATTTCGGTTTTATCTCTATTAACCATATAATCTTGCCTAGAAGATAAGATATGCTACATTAGTTTCAGACTTTTAGATATAGCCAGGTGATCAAGATAACCTGCTCACTGAACGGAATATTTGTCATTAGGTGAAGTATAAAAATGTTGTCAGGCTTGTCTTTATATTAGTTACTAGAGTTTATATTATTCATTAAGAATTTATATCTAGATGCAAGTAACCATTAGTTATATTAGTTTTTATTACCTTTTTGTATGTTTTTTATTTCTTTTTCAAATTATGGTGCCATTTAACACGTATTTGTTGTAAACCGGCCCAGAGCTGAACATTACGTGAGTAAATAAAAAATTAATTAATTAATATCAGCAGTTTACTGTCGCTCTTGGCGCAGTGGCTAAAGCACCTTGCTCCCACAACGGCGATCTGGGTTCGATTCCGGGCGGAGTTGACCATGATGATTTTCACTTGTGGGAAATGTGCCCGACAGTGCCGTTAGTCTACTGGTTTCTAAACAGGGCTGGCCCGTTTCTCCCGCCCTACATTCTGACCGTATTCCATATTAAACTCTTGGCATCTCTCACCAACGCTAGAGACGTCAATATTAAGAGAAGTGTGTACCGGTTACAAATGTCCGCGTTTGACGCTGGGAAACAGCGAAGCAATAAGAGCCAAAGTACCACACTCGAAGAGAAGCACATCGCCTCTATTCGCAGCGCGCTATTATAGCGTGCAAGGTTTTCGTAAGTGACTTTAAGCTGTGACTCTAAAACTTTATCTTTGGACAGTATGAAGTAAACACCAGTGCCGCATCTCGTTTTAATCTTTATCAATTCAGATCATATTTTCCAGTTACAGCAGTTTAAAAACGCCGTTTTTAGCCCCAATATCATGTTTCTAATAAACATGCTGAATTTTTAAATAGTGAAAAGCGTAGTTTCAATCGTGTTTTCTGTCCCTAGACAACTGCAGTGGGAATAATTTAAGTGATTTTTATAAAAAAGGAATTTCGTGACTCGCTACTACACCGTCTGTGCGCCAGGTACAAATGTATCTTAAGGGTGTTCTAATTCGATAGAATCATAATTTTATGTTTTTATGAAATATTGTTAGTTTTGTAGACGATACTTGTAAGTACATTTTACTCTTACGAAACAATTTTAGCTCTTATAGTTTTCTTATAACCGGGTGTCAAAGTCAAAATTTGCTTATTACGCTGCTATGCAAATAGTGAAAACCAACTGATCTACTTAAATATAATAATTCTCCGAGAACTTATATCCCATGAGCTATGCAATAAAACATTTTTAAAAAACATAATGTAATATTTTAATTTAAAAAGAAACGCAAAAGTACAGAAAAAGTTGCAAATTCATTAAATTTTTTTAAAATATAAAATCAGTTCACAGGATTGTTTCAAATGTTTTATTACGTAGCCCATAGTAAGTTATTTATCTGTGAATTATTTCACGAACGTAAGTAAATTGATTTTCACTATTTGCATGGCAGCAGAACGTGCAAATTTTTACTTTGACGCACAGTTATGAGAAAACTACGCAAGCTAAAATTGTTTTGTAAGTGAAAACTGCACTCTATAAAGTATTGTCTACAAAAATAACAATATTTCATACAAATATAATTTATGATTTTATCGCACTTTAACTCCCTTAAGGTGGCCGCCTACCAGGCCGCCGAACAGTGAGCAGATCTTCGATTCACACGCTTATTCGAAAACTACTCTACATACCTGGATGACGTCTGCTTAAGAATTATACTAAAAGAACGTTATACACGTGAATACCCTTTCAGTCACTTCATTTATCTTTGAAGCTTGTTTCTTCCGTACGAAAATGACAAAAAAAAGACCTATTTTTGCTGTATTTTTTGTTCATAATATTAAAAAAAGCATTCGCAGGAAAAACGTACTTTTACCTCAGAAATTTTGTCATAAAATGATGGGGTCATCACGAAGGCGAGTTATCGCAAGAAGACTGCAAGCCAGTTCATTGATTCGCGCCTAGAGGCTAGGGATAATCGTGATGCAAGTGTTATGTCACCTTTAGCGCTCCACGCTTGTTGGATTGAAACGTGCAAATTACGTCTCCGTAAGGACGCTGCCTGCCTTACAGATGTGCTATGAAAGGTATACGTGTTAAATTATATTCGGCGGTTCTCAGACATTTTTAATTAAATCGCTTCCTGACAAACGTAAACCATTCTACGAATTAAGAAGAGGAGAATACTGCTACAGGCGTTAAAATGTGGGGAAAAATTAATGACGTTATATTTTCGAATGTTTACAAACAGTGAAAGTACTTATTTGCTCAAAGATTCAAGAGTATTTAAAAACGCTATTAAATGAGGAATTTTGGACTCATCGAGATGAACAAAAAAAATTACTGGTGTTATATATGTAGGTTGGACAGGTGCTGAGTAACACCGAATTTAATTTAAGTTCCACGCTCTCTCGTTTCGACCAACGATATTAATATTTTACATTTAAACGAGAGCAGATATAAAAAAGTATTGTTAATGGTTTTTTAGTACCATCAGTATAATTTCTTGTTTAGAAATGAATTAGCTATCATGGCAAAATCCACTTTAAACAAAATTGTAAATCGGATTTTTGATATCTGCTCTCGTTTAAGTTAAAAAAGTAACTTTCGCAAAACAGTAGTAACAAGAGAGTATGACCTAAACATGTACGTACATCACTGTCCTTGGTTTCGTTATGGCTCAGAGGTAGACAGCACCCTTAAGGGTGTTAAAGTGCGTTTAATATGAATATTTTATATTTTTTTACGAAATCGCATTAATTTAGTAGACGATACTTGTGAGTACAGTTTCCTCTTACTAAACAATTTTAGATCGCATAGTTTTCTCATAACTGTTCCTCGAGGTAAAAATTTGAAGGTTGTGCTATCATGCAAATAGTACCTAAACGAATTAATTCACTGTGAAATAACACGATACGCGCTACTGTGCATAAGTTTTGTATTTTGAAAAATTATTACATTTCCAATTTTTCATGTCTATTTCCGATTTTGTTTAAATGGTTCAAGATATTTCGGTGTGAATTAATAAATGTTTGGTTATCCAATGCAATTTTTTCTCTGTAATTTTTTTCGTTGGAGTAAGTCAACTGATATGCTGAATTTCCATGACAGCGTAAAATACAAATTTGACTTTGACGCACTGTTATGAGGAAACTATATGAATAAATTTTTTTTTCTTAAAAGGGAACTGTACTCACAAGTATCGTCTACATATCTAATAGTATTTTGTAAAATTATAAAATTTCGATATTAAACGCAGTTGAACACCCATAAAAGCGACGACCTAAATTTCGTGCTTCACAATTCAAGCAATTTACATAAATAACCGTTTTCCTGTACTTTAAAGTTTGACTCATAACTGTAGAAACACCCTATAATATGGTGACATAACTCGTGTCGCTGTACAGCACGCAACTTATGCTCTCAAGTCTTCCTTCTGTGGCCGCAGCATCATCGAGAATTAACGCGACCGTATCGTTGACCATTAGTATGTGTCGAGCCGGGGCACTGACTAATGTAGATGCCTTCATGAAACCCTCCACTGTTTCCGTTTTTTTTCTCATCTTTTGCTCCGTGAAAACCGCAGGTAACACTCCTTACAGTTGAAACGCCAGTGTCTTCTCGTCCAAAGTTTGGGATTTAATACACTTGCTAACACCTGTACTGTCCAGTATGTGTAAATACACTGGTCAAAACAATGGGTCGTCCAGACGTTATTAGGTGATCATACCATATGTCTTGTCTTATGCTGCTGACGTTGGTGAGTCGTTTCGCTTCATGTATAATAACGCTTACCTACGCAGATTTATGACATTCTGAATGAGGTGGATAATGAGCGTCTACAGTGGCCAGCTCGTTCCCCTAATTAAATTAATTTGATTGCATTATAATTGACCATCTCGTTGAGGCTTTGCCACGTTGACAGCAGTCCTTATCAAGCTGACAACAGTCTTGTCTCATCGTTACTGTCATTTATGTCGGATTCTCGAATAAATGTTGACAAACGAAACCTCGATGACAATTTTTCGTTAACTCGTATCCGCGAACACCCTAACCTAACTACCAACAATTCACATAAGTGCGTAACACAGTGTCTTTAGGAAATTATTTGTTAAGTTAACTTGTAATTTGCGATGCAACGCTCTTTTATACTCATTACCATAGCTGGCGTACATAAACTATCTTTAAATCAATTCACATACATTTCGAAATTTCAACAAATATGGCTACCGTAAATTTGGTAATGGCTACGATCTTAGATCATTTATTGAACCAAGAAATATCGACAGTTCAGGGTCACGTTCAAAACGACTTGGATCAAATGCTGATCTTGTTCTGTGCAACACTTTGGGCCACTGATCATAGATAATCTCGCCAATGATGTTTGATCAATACCTGAACGTCCTTTGTGCAACCGGGCATTGGAGAGCAGGGTAAGGCATAATACGCGTGCAGGGTCGTCCTTATCACCTCCGCAAGTCAACCACATGTGTAGGTCGTTTCGTTTAGATAATATAGACGTTCAAAAAGTGAGTATAAGAACAGTCATCATTTTCGTTATGAGGTAAAGAAATTTGTAAAAAGCTTACTTTAAGCGACTTTGAAGAAGCCTAGGAACCGTGTTTCCAATGTGCATGAAGTTTTGAGTTACGTGATGTCCCGCACTTGTCTGAAGAGTGTAATTTACTTTCTTAAGTGAGTGGGTGAGAGATTTTGGTCGGTGCTCAACATCGAGGTCTTTAGCGCTGGTGAAGGGTGACATGAAGTGAGTAAGGAGCAGCGCCGGAATGAATGGGCGGGGGAAACGGGAGATCCCCGAGAAAACCCGCCGATCCCGTCGGGAATCGAACCTGGATCGCCTTGGTGGGAGGCGATTGGTCTGACCATTCGGCCACGGCGATCCCTTACATTCTTACTGTGTGTACGCGTAGTATTTTCGTTAATAGCAAGTATTGCCCAACGCTCTCAACATTTTGAAGCTGTTCCTGCACTAAAATCCACCGTACATGACGTGCGGTGCGTAACGCATAGTCTTCACCGTGTTACTGTGGAACGTCATCGCAGTTTTTATTGGTAACTATACACAGGTTGTTTGGGATAAAGTGAGCACTCAAAAAAGCCCTGCCCTGCCAAGTCATATCTTTCCGCGCGTAACGGCTAACGACGATAAATGTCTAACCTTCTGGACACGTCTCTTGATGTCTGCGCGTGTAGGATAAATTGTGCAGTCGGTAGGAATCTATAGAGTTTGATAAAAAAAAAGTATATATTAAGTATATGAAATGCAAGTTTGTCAATTTCAGTTAATTTTATTTCAGTATATTCATATTTAAATAGGAAAATACATGGAACTATATTTGGTGACTTAGCTGCCAACCATACGAGCAGTAAGGCAACTATAGTAAATGTTGACTTGTATGCAGTAAAGGCTAGTGATATTTTTCAAAGGTTAAAATTTTAGTGCTCACTGCATCCCGAACAACCTATACCAGATGACACTATGTAGCATTATGCAGCAACATGATGCACTCTGTGTGCTAGTTGGTACGACTTATGATGTGTAATACCGAAATGGCGCATTTATTTTTAAACTAACTCACCATGGCCAATATGTTTGTGCATTTGTTAGGTCATTCTGTATGTTTAATACAAAAAACCAAGATGGCTACTGATGTTTACTTTGAGAATTTTTAACCAATGTTCATAGACAATTATATGGCTTTCTAGATGAAAGGATTGTTACCACAAAATATTGACTAGTAATTTTGCACCATCCTCACATAAGAATTCCAATTTTTTATAGTTCTGAAGACTATCATGTGTACCTAGTTCTACAGAAATATACTTTTAATTTTGACAAATTGCACAGTTTGAGAGCCAGATGAATGTGTTAGTGCAAAAATCACTTGTGGCAGAGGAAAACAATTTTCATTTATTGGAAACAGTTGTAAAAAGAAATGCCAACACAACTGTCAAAATGTGTAATTCTTATATGAGACAGACTATATGTTGTATACTTTATATCAGTCTAGTCTCTCCCACGATCCCACCCCACTTAGCATAACGTCCCCCGTTTTACTGTTTGCAGAGCTAGTTTAAAAGCATCACAGTCCTTCATGTATACATCATTTGAGTCACGTTTTGCCGAGATCTACAAGGAAAGAATATAATCAGACAACATAAAGTAACCGGTACTGCTAGAAAGAAGCACGCGCCGCGGAGACGCGCATTAATTCAAAACTTTCAAAAAGGCTGTGCAGGGTGGCGGCAGTCATTTGTCTGCTAGACAGCGTGAGGGGAGCGGGCTCGCCTGAATATTTCATCTGACCGCACTTGAAGTACTGCTAATTACAGGAGAAATATGTTGCGGTGTTGCGTGCGACCACGAACGACGTTCTCGCCCGCCAATTCAACGACACGTCGACCGCCTGGATGAAAAAAGAAAAAACTGTTTCTACTGCGTTGAGTTTAGCTTAAGAGCGCTGCCTATCTTCAAGCCAGGGCAGGAGCAAGCATAGGGTTTTACAGGTTAAATGATTTTCCACCTGGCTCAGTAACGGTTCAAGTTACATATACGCCACCACTGACTTTCTTGTTCGTCTCGGTACCGCGTACATATGTCTCGTTTAGGCAGTTTTTTTCAATACCCTGAAAATTGTGGCCAAGAAATCATTTTTACACATAAAAAATACGCGAAAATGGTTATTCATGATTCCTTTTCTCCACTTTTATTTACGTAGTAATATTCTCCTTTCCTGGGCGCAGAAAATGGTTTTCGTCCGCAAGCAATATTATAAAAGGTGACCAAGTACCAAGGAGGAGTAGTAGATAGTTTCTTTACTTTTCAGTTTTAAAGCCATAATATTTATTTAAGTTGTATTACCAAAAATTTCTCCTTGACAAGCCATAGCATATATTCTTGATAAACTGCTTGACATAAATAATAATGGAATATTTCATTAATTTGTCAAGCATATTCACTGCAAGAGAATTATGTGTCAACTTTTAATAATGACTACAAGTCCAATACAAGATAAACATATGTCCCTATTATTATCTCCAAATTCGTCACAAACATCTTCTATGCCTCAGCATTGGCACATTTACAAATACATTTTAAAACAGGCGTTATTGAAGAAAATAGTTCAATTACATTTTCTAGCCCCCCCCCCTTTCCGCCACCTTTGTGGCGTTCAAAATATCAAAAAACAGTTTTTACGTATATTGTAAACGTTTTTCATATCTTATCAACGGTCAGTTAAAAATATAGTGGAAAAAAGAACAACTTAATATTCTGAAAAATTAATTACGGTAATTGTGATAATTTAATGTCTACATTTCACCATTCAAATTTCAAAACTGTTACAGTGCCGTGTAAATCCACAACTTAGAATGAACGTTAAAGGCGCCAGGACAAGGTAAAGAGGTTTCATGTATATTCATTTAGGGGTTTAAGTATAGTTATTTTTTAGATTTTGGGAGCGCGTCGTTTGCCCTACAGTTGTTTGCCCTACAGTCGTTTGCCCTACAGTCGTTTGCCCTACAGTCGTTTGCCCTAAAGTCGTTTGCCCTAAAGTCGTTTGCCCTAAAGTCGTTTGCCCTAAAGTCGTTTGCCCTACACTTTAGGGCAAACGCCTTTAAGGCAAACGACGTGTACCCTAGATTTTTATAATGAAATTCTAACGTATTGTTACAAGTTTAGCAAAAAAACTTAAATGTCGGAAATTCTCTGAGCTCTTTGGAATAGAGGTCTTATAATTATAAATAAAAAAGTTGAATTAAGTTATTGACTTACTGGCTCACAAAGCTTGCAAAAATACACGAAAGAGCAATGAACTAATAACTTTCACAACACAATTAGTTATGCACACAATTACTACTGTGCCACAGAAACGTTAATTAACTTTGACAATTAAAGCACAAAAAATGTGTCTACCATCAATTAATTAAAGACAACAAATCACAATAAAAAATCAGTTATATATCCAATCAACATTCTTTCAAATAGTGACAATGTACAACCTTATCAGTCCGAAGTGGTGATGACTCACCATGTGCTGCGCAGCACCCCGAGTGCACCACTGTATTCACTTCTGAGTTCTTCGATTCGACTCCCGTCACGTACCTCCTTGTTGTCCGTTGACCCGCAGCACCAGTCCTCTTGTTCCGCCCAATACTGCTCCGAAGGTATGAGCCTGTAGCCTCACAGTAGACTCTGCAGTCACCAAGATGTCTTCACCAGTCTCTCTGCAAAAGCACAATACCTTCCTCTAGCACGACCAATAGCGAACTCTCCCTAAATCTGTTGATTCGGTGCTTATATACTCTGCGAAACAGTCGGGGGATCACCGCATTATAGGGGTCTAAAAATTGACCTTGGATAATGCTGCGGACGTGACTTGAGCCTCGTAGGCCGGACTCGTAAAGTTAAGGCGCAGTTGACACAGGTCTCTATGACATAGCTCTGCATGACTACCACCACGTAGCCGTCCGGCTTGTGAATCATGGACTAGTCCATAAGGTGTTTCGGCAATGGAACCGGGATAACCCCGAGAAAATCAACTGGCCAACGGCAACAATGGCTGGAGAAGTCGGACCTTAATTCTGCTCGGTATAAAATAGGGACTCACCGTGCCATAATGTTTACTATAGTTCAGGGCGCTCGACTTGACAATTGTTAATTTTTAATTTACTTTACAGTATATTTCAGACTCTCAGTCCAAGACAGCTCTTGACCGGTTTCAGTAGAATTAAGTACTTTAAACGCTTGTCCTTTTGTGCATACGAGTGGATTTACATACGAGACTAAAGAAGGCATTTGCATAATATATTTGGATGTGTGTTTATGTAGAAATCGTTGATTGTAAAGGACTTTAAAAATTGTTTACAATTTTTTTCTGTTTAATGGATCTCTACAGGCCGTTCGAGGAAAAATGGGCACTTTTGAAAGTAACCTTGTCTAGAATAATAATAAAAAAAAACATTTTTACTGAGATTTCAGCCGTTAACGTTTGAGTACGGTTTAGTATGCCAAGTATATAAAAAAAGTGGCAGATAAATACGAATTGTTTGAAAGGGAAATATAACCAGTACTTCAAAAGTGCAAACGGCCTACTGTATTTCGAGTGATAGATTTTGGTCAGCGCTTAAGGGTGCGTGGTAGATAAATAAACGCTGAAAACATCAATTGATTTCTACGCTTTTTTCGAAGCCAATGTGGATAAAATAATCAATGACAATCCTAGATAATGGTATTTGCCGACTTTATGAGTAAATATTTATCCAGAATTACTAATTCGTTACGCGTGATCTATTGCACCGCAGTTAAATGCACGAGGTTCCGGCGTCAGAGATTGTGCTTTAGAAGTTTGTAACACTGGAAACAAGTTTGTTTAAAACGTTGGCTAAAACTATTGTCTAGGATTGCTATTATTTAATTTTCGCAAATTGACTTCAAGAAACCTACAATTATAGATTAATGATTTTAGCGTTGAATTATGTACCACGCCCTCTTAACACGAGGTCTTCAACGCTGGTGAGGGGTGACATGATGTGAGAACGGAGCGGCACCGGAATGAAGGGGCGGAGGAAATGGTATATTCCGGGATAAACCCACCGACCAACGTTACCCACATGCGAAAATCCGGGGACCTACCACGCCGGGAATCGAGCCCGGATCGCCTTGCTGAGAGACGAGAGGTCTGACCACTCGACCACCAAGGCCCTAATATGTTTCGAGTACGCCAGTAAACATTATTTATAAATACTTACAAACGTAGCGGTTTTTCATTCTTTGCAATGCTAACGTAAGAAGGTAGATGTGTTAGTTACGATATAAGTTAAGTCTTTACCAATATTTTTCGTCATTTATTATTTCGGCTTGTTAAGCCCGGATTTTTCGCATGTGGGAAATGTGGCGAACATTTTCTGTTAGCCGACGGATTTTCTTGGATATCTCCCGTTTTCCCCGCCTTTCTCATTCTGTCACTTCTTCATTGTAGGGCTTCATTTCATGTTATCTATCAGGATATTCAGATGCCTACTGGCGTGCAGTCAAAAATCTGCACTCGGGGTATGATACCCTGTCCTCGGGTACCCTCTCCTAACGCTATTTATTGTTATTGTTATTTCGGAAACTAAGATTACTTGCATAACCTCAATTTGATTGCGTGTAGATTCACAGTAAATACTGATGTTCCTTGCGGAGATTTCTGATCTACGCATTGCCAACAATTTTGTGACAATATGGACATGGTCAGCACAGGTTTTTTATAATCTCGTAAGACATTTTGTGTAGACACGTTAATGAGTGTTGGGAAGGGGTAGAGGGGAAGTAGGGGCGCCGCTGTTTGTCTTGGAAGGCAGTCGGGGGTTACCTGGTCGTGACGGGAATTTGCAAGGGTTCGCGTCGTCCTCTGTCGGATTTAATGACGTCCCGCGGCTACGGTATTATGCGGACCGCGCCAGCTTCGTCGAGGAGTGAAAAGGGATAAGTGATGGAGGTTATTTTTTTATTTACGTATAGAATGGTACGGGGGAGAGCGGTTATATTTTGTGCCCGTCTATCAAGTAGTCTCCCGCGCTTCTAGACAGACAGCGCGACCCGGTACAATTTGTTTCCCTGGCAACATGCCGAGTTCTCATCCGAACCTTCTCTTTTTTCTTATCGTCACCTATAACACCACTTAAGCTGAGTTCACAATTGAAAACTTATGAATTATGACTTGTATTTAAGAGTTGACTTAAGGATAGAAAGAATATTTCTTAACGTACCAATTCGCAACAGAACTTAACAGACCGTGTGAGGTCGTGTGACTTGTGCGAAATGACTTAAATGAGATAGCAAAATTTTATATTTTCCCGTAAGAATTATGGGAATGGACCAATCAGAACATTCGGGAAGTTAAATAAACATGGCGCTGGCGGATATTTAAATAATACAGTTAAATACTGTTACAAGTTTGAGAGCACAAACTTTATATGTGGGCAATTCCCATGAGTTCTTTGGGATAGAGGTCTTATAATTACAAATAAAAGAGTTAAATTAAGTACTGGATTTAATAGCTCACAAAGCTACGAAATACACAAAACAGTAATCAACTAGAACTCTCACAACACAATTAGTTATGCACACAATTACTCC
>PNEQ01101048.1:38330-76452 GCA_003012365.1 Medauroidea extradentata | reverse complement strand
TATTCTTGGAATATAGCATACAGGTCAGTGAACCCGTGAATTTGAGTACACAGATATTCTTGGAATATAGCCTACAGATCAGTGAAACCATGAATTTGAGTTCACAGATATTCTTGGAATATAGCATACAGGTCAATGAACTCATGAATTTGAGTACACAGATATTCTTGGAATATAGCATACAGGTCAGTGAACCCGTGAATTTGAGTACACAGATATTTTTGGAATATGGCATACAGGTCAGTGAACCCGTGAATTTGAGTACACAGATATTCTTGGAATATAGTCTACAGATCAGTGAAACCGTGAATTTGAGTACACAGATATTCTTGGAATATAGTATACAGATCAGTGAACCCGTGAATTTGAGTACACAGATATTCTTGGAATATAGCATACAGGTCAGTGAACCCGTGAATTTGAGTACACAGATATTCTTGGAATATAGCCTACAGATCAGTGAACCCGTGAATTTGAGTACACAGATATTCTTGGAATATAGCATACAGGTCAGTGAACCCGTGAATTTGAGTATACAGATATTCTTGGAATATAGCATACAGGTCAGTGAACCCGTGAATTTGAGTACACAGATATTCTTGGAATATAGCATACAGGTCTGTGAACCCGTGAATTTGAGTACACAGATATTCTTGGAATATAGCATACAGGTCAGTGAACCCGTGAATTTGAGTACACAGATATTCTTGGAATATAGCATACAGTTTAGCGAGCCCGCAAATTTTTCAGTCTCTATGAATAGCCCATATAGTCAGAGACCTGAAAAATTCGCGGTCCATTACCTGCCTCCAAAAATATGTATGTTTTGAAGTAGACAACAACTGCTCGTTAGTTGTGTTCTTACACAATGCTAGCACGACATTGGCCCTTAATTTAGTTGAATTGGCTCAGTAAACCAACATTATTCGGCAAATAAGTGTAGTCATGATATTACGGCGAAAATAGTTTTACGCCATTTGATTTCAGTGTCTCGTGTACACATCTGCAGCTGTGCTTCATGGTCAGTGATTGGATGCTCTAACCTTCTCTTGTCTCGGGGTTACATACTGGCAAATCATATACGTACGATGTCATGATAACCCTTATGTGATTGACGCAGGCTGTGTCATTTTTTTTGTTAAATTTATCCAGTTTCGTTAAAAAAATTAAGGGCCTAACGAAATAACGACAATGTCTCTGATTAAAAGCATTAAATTTTTCGATTAGGTGCGAGATTATTGATTAAATTCTTAATAAAAGTTACTTACTATTTATTACATGGTAAGAGATATTTCTTACATCAAATTTTGAATTAGCTTAATTCTTTTATAACTATGCTATCATATTTTGAATACAATACGCGGAATAAAAGGCAATGAGATAAGCAAAGTTCTTATTGAAATATTTTCTAATAAATCTGAACAAACTTGAAATTAGGAATAAATAAAAAAATCGTCTTGCTTAGAGACACGAGCTCTTAAAAAATAACCAAGTATACAAACATCCATATAGTGCAAAATTGTATGTAGTGGTTTTGCAAAGTAATGAACCGTTCGCTCGTAAAAAAAATTATAATGTTTGATTTTTAGCTTATTTACGTAAGAAAGTCCGCTTTGGGTGCAAAAATCTGAAGGAAAAAAAAAACTAAATTAGGTTTATTGCTATAAAAATAATAGGTACAAATTATGACATATTTGTGACAATTATGTGTAGGGATACTTAATTTGAAAAATATCTTTGTTTAAAATAAATATGTTCAAATATCCCTTTTAAACTACCATGCGTGGTCTTAAATGCCAAAACAGAAAATAAATTTCCCAGGTTTCTACATATAGAGTGCCATAGCTTGCTGATGCTGTGGAGCGCGGGCCATCTTTGGACATCCCTCGAGCGCGATGAGTCGCCAAACCGCAGGGAGCGCATACTTACGGGCGCAACTTCCAGTTTTCAGCCGAATTACGGCGGGAAATAAAGCATGTTTACCCCCTGGCGGTGCACTGCAGGGGTGCTGCCGGCCCCCGAAAACGGTTATGCGGACCGCCCCCCTCCCTCCCAACAACCGGGGGCTCGTAAAGCCGGGGGGTTGATTGGGCCAACCTCCTTCCTAAACCCTACCACATACCAGCAGCCGGCCCGCCTGTTCACAATGAATTATTTATGATGCCACGTCCAGATTTTACCTCGCGACTTGACTTCTCCAATACATACGACCTCTCGCTCCACTAATGAGATTTTAGTGCAAATTTCAGGTATCTTAATTTGAAAGAAAATATGTCTTGAAAAATGAGATTTTACTCACTTAAAAAAAAAAAAAATAAAAATAAAAATAAAAACAAGAGAGTTTCACAGAATCTTACTGCAAGTCATTTTACGGATATATCGACAAATATGTATCACTGTCAGAGACCTAAAATATTCGTGTTGGTTTTGGCCAGAGTTCATGTCACTTTTGCAATTTGGCTCTTATCTTTTTTTTTGGCACAGCCAAGAGTGCTCTGAGCCAATCATAAAGAAGCAGCTAAATGCAGGCCCAATCACATGCTATCGCTGAGTCAGAGATCAGCCAATGAGCAGCTGCTGTCTGCATGAGCACACAAACATTCTTGGAGGCTAGCCTACTGGTCAGTGACCCCGCTAATTTTTTAAGTCTAATTTCACGGCGGAAATACAAATTGTAGGATGAATTTCAGCTCCTGTGTTGTAAGTCAAGGGAAATTATCTGCTTGAGAATTGGTCTTATAGCTGTCTGAATTTAGATAAAATTTTATGGTGTGCAGGCATTAAGTAACTGAGTGAGATATTTTTGCCATCGAGGTCTTCAGCACTGGTGTGGGATGACATGAGTAGAGCCGGAATGAGTGGGAGGGGGAAACGTGAGATTCCCGAGTAATCCCGCCGACCAGCGACATCGTCCGGCACGATTCCCATATGCGAAAATCCAGGGACCGGATTTAGCATGCGGGAATAGTGCCGGACGATGTCGCTGTTGGGCGGGTTTCCTCAGGGATCTCCCGCTTTATCTGACCCTTCATTACAGTGTTGCTCACTTCTTTTCGCCCGTACCAGGCTAAACCTAGACATTAAGCGCTGACCAATATCTCCTCACTCTTTCTACCGGCAGTTACGTAAGAAATGAACTAGCTGAATGAAATAAATTGTTTAAGTAAAAATATTAGCTATATTGAAGAAAAATTGCTTAATTAGATGCTGCTTATGTCAACGTTTCAACAATATAATTTTTTTATTGTGTGCAGGTAATAGCACGTGAGCATTTGAGAGCAGTAAAACGGCCCAGGAAACAACTGACTAGCAACGAGTCAAGTAATGGAAACAGCAAAATTTGAGTACCAAGATAATGCAGTGGAGAAAGAACAACGACTAATAAAAGAGAGATAAGGGACTCTGTATGCATCTGACCTAGATGAACTAATTAAATGGACATGTAATTGCAAGAACGGCTGCAGAAAATGGAATATTTTCTGTTCCGTATAACTTCAGTAAATCTAGATATTTATTTGACAATTTACAGTTTACACTATATGATATCTGTTATAATCCGAGAAAACATTTACAGTTGGCTACATGTTGTGGAATGGGCAACTGTGGTTGATTTTTAGAGCTAAAAATGTCCACTGGCATAGTACAAAATGTACAACACTTAAAAAATAATTGCCATCAGAAGTGTTGAGTTTTACTTAAGGTGTGTGGAACAGAGTATAAGAATCAGGTAGACGGCATTTGATAATGTGTACCACGAAATGAAACAATACAGTTACAGTTGAGTGTCTCAAGAATGAAACATACGCGCGTTCCGGCTATGATACATTTTACCCACGTACAATTTTTGCCCTCAATGGTGTTCAAGGGCGATAAAATAATTATTTCGTGTTTTTATGAAATACTGTCAGTTTTGTAGACGAGTGCGAATACAGTTTCTTCTTACAAAACAATTTTAGCTCTCACAGTTTTCTCATAACCGTGCGTCAAAGTCGAAATTTGCTTACTGAACTGCAATGCAAATAGGCCTAGTGAAAACCAATTGACCTACTTAAGGGCGTTAGACCCGTAAAGTTTCATTTTTTTTTATATTTGTGCCAAACACCGTTCAACTTTTGCACATAAGATAACACGTCATTTCCCCAAATAAAAAAATTAGGACCTATAGTTTTTGCAAAATGACTCATCAAAGTCGCGAAATGGCCATTACGGTGCTGCCAAAATCAGAAAAAGTAATAAACTAATGAGTTAAAAATTACGGCAACTGAAAGTCAGTGTATCAATGCATTTCATGACATGTTTGACAAAAGTTAGTTTTGAATATTTCAGTAGTAGCCGAAAGTCAAAATTATGCAAACATTTACTCATTTTCGTAAATTAAAAAAAAAAAATACAAAAATATATCGCTTTGTGTTTACAAAAGTGTCTTGAAGTAGTTCACATCATTAAGTATCGATATGAATTATCTGGTTTCTGCAAGTTAATTATTTTTTATTATTTTGGCTACATCGCAACTGCCATTTTGTGACTTTGATAGGTGATTATGCTAAATCTATGGGCCCTAATTTTTATTATTCCGGGAAATAACATGTTATCTGATGTGTAAAAGTTGAACAGTGTTTGGCACAAATATAAAATTTTGAATTTTTACGGGTCCAACGTCTTTAAGAGGCTTATGCACCTGACGCTTGATCGATGTTGTGGCGTGCCGCGCCTATATTTTTTTACGCCAAACAGTTAAAATTATTCACAATAAATGTATATACCAACAGAGCACACGGTTAAAACAAGGCTTCTATCAATTTCAAATGCATCATGCTTATTAGAAACATGTTTTTGGAGCCCCTCGAAAAGACTAAAATTGGTTTATTTAGACAGCTGTAACTGGAAAAATACCACTCAGATTCGTAAAACACAACGTTGAAAGCTTGCGTTTAACTTAACTACAAACTTTCCACAAATAAAATTGCAGGGTTGCCGCGTAGGTCCCATAGGAACAAGTGTAGTAGGAAAACATTGCACGCCACTTTGGCGCGCCGCGAATATAAGCAATGCTGTTGCTCATCGAGTGTGGAAAGCTGAACCTTATCTCTTCACTGTCTCTGCGCAGCAAACGCGGACAGTTACATCCGGTGTATAGTCCTCTTAAATGACATAATTCACTACGAACTTACATCCCACGAACTATGTAATGTAATATTTAAAAACCCAGTACGCAATACTTGATTTTTTTTTAATCGCAAAGGCACAGAAAAAAATTTGCAAATTCAACAATTATTTAAAATATAACAATTGTTCACGAGATTGTTTAAAAAAAGTTTTATTACGTAGCCATGGAAAGTTATTTCACTGTCAAATATTACACTTACGTTAGTCTATTGGTTTCCACTATTTTCATGACAGCAGAACATTTGACTGTGACACGCCGTTTTGAGAAAACTGCGAGAACTAAAATTGTTTGGTAAGAGGAAAATTCACTCACAAGTGTCGTCTACAAAACTGATGCAATTACATAAAAATATAACATTTTGATACTAAACGCACTTGAACATCCTTAAGAAACCTATGCAATTAATGCAATTTTTCACGTTTGTTGCTCGGAGATACGAAGAGCGATAAAGTTCGTTTCGCCGCTCTTGACAGTAACCGCTTCGCTCTTATTCACTGCGCGCCTAATTGGCATGCAGTGTTTTGATTTACGTTTTTTTCCTGTGGGGCACGTTGACCCTAGTTTCAAAAAGTTTGAGGTCATGTTCAACGCATGCTTCTAGCATTGTGTTTCATGAATCCGCGCGGTAATGTTGTAGCTACGGCAATCTGAATAAGCCGGTAGGATTAACCATTTTTAGAAGTGCTAAAATAGCATTCCTTGTAATCGTGCCACATTTTTAAAATTATGGAAGCATAGTTTCAAGTATGCGTTCTTTTCTCACGTAAACACGTTGAGGATAAGATAAGATATTTCGCATAGAAAAGAATAAACGTGGTACGCTACACCACCGTTCGTGCTCCAGGTACATGGAGGCGGTAACTACTCCAGAACCCTGACGTCAGCAATTATAGAGATTACCATATTAACATATTTAGGTGGGACTCAGTACATTTTAAACCTATATTTGTATATATTCATACATGTATACACAATCCTATATGCAGTGTTATATGTGTGTGTGACAGGTCATAGGAAAAGAGACCTTAACTTTCAAGACCTACATTGCTATGCTGTTTTTTTTTTTAATACGCTGAAAACGGAGAGCAGACAATTATTTTCGTACTAAAAAAAATCGTAAACTATCTTTACATTCTTGTACGAATATTTTCATCTCCAAATTAATTGTGTATCATTTTTGTCGTCGGCAAGATATATCCTGACGGGTAGGAGAGCCCCACGTAATATAATTTAACATGTACGTACTTATCCATGATTTCACTTCAAGGTTCCAAGTTAGGCTGTCTACCTGGGCATGCCAAACAGTGTTAACAGCTTTAAGCGATAGACGTTTATCAGAAAACCACTCAACGTGAGTGAATGATGTCCACTTAGGGATAGGCCTAGCATTTAAATATCGCTATACACTTTCGTATACATTAAAAATTACTTTTCACTCTGGGGTTTTGATACGGAGGAGATTAACACGGATAAGTGAGTAACTGAATAACATCGATTCTAAACGTTTAAATTGAAGTTAAATAACACGTGAGTAATCAATTCTGATGGACGCGGATGATACCAGTTAAAATAGATAAACTACGCAGAACTAAAGCGGGTTATTCATTTTAGACTGATCGGGGCTATCGTCCCCACCTTGTTCATAATGCCTAAGAATGTGAGGCTGTAGTCGACTAATAACGAGCGCGACGTCTATGGACTCGAACCTGGACCCCTCCATGGCACAGCGAGCGGTAGGCGGCCTATCTTAACTTCTATGTGACCATAATGAGACAGACACGGTATGGTTTGTTTGTTACAATGCTATATATTACAGTCTAGCTGTTTGAGAAGAGGGCGTAGGTTCATTTTTGGACTGACGTAACGCTGGTGGCATACCTGCATGTTTAAGTTTCGGCCACGGCACTCAGAGCATCTTGTGTATGCCCATTTCACTTTCTCCTGTAACCTTTAAAGACTGTTTTCTCGTGGATTATTATGGTAAAAATTGTATGTATTGCAGTCATTAAACCTTTGTACTGTATCTTTAAAAAAAAATATAGGCGTGAACGTTGTACCTTCATATTTAAATATCACGAAAAAAAATGATAACTATTGATGAGAGCTATCGAAAAAAAAAAGACTGCACGTCGGCTCAGTAACATTCGCCTAGATGCTAGGAGATGTAAGGAAAATTATTTTTTGGTTACTTTGTGGATGATCCGCCATGTTGGATCAATTTCTAGTTTTGGATCAATCTGCCATCTTGGATCAATTCACCGCCATGTTTAATCAATTCGCCATGTGGTTTTTGGTTTTCGATGTGTTGTATTTGAATTTTTGGTTTTCGTGTCTTATCGTCCATCTCGTCGTGTAGCGTCCTCCAGCTTGTTTTCTGCCGTCAATTGTTGACTGTGAAGTTTTTCCCCATAGTCAGTATTTGTCCCCTCTCGTCGTCTGCTAGGCCATGTTTGTTTACTTCAGTGTGGTATATGTCACTAGCGTTGCCATATTTCCTTCGTTGGCTGCTAGGCGGTGCTATAGTCGGTGGTGACCATTTTTTCTCCAACGTCTACTGGGCACCGCCATGATTGTTTTGATGTTTACGTAGCTGTATGCTAGAGTACTCCAGAGTGAATTAGTGTGTGTTTATAGCAAATTTTAATAGAATCAATGAAACGACCTTAAACAAAAGTATTTACCATCGTTTAGAGCAACGATTTTTCTCATATTATTATCTAGGGTTGCTGTTTTGTAGTTTTTCCATTCTGTCTTGCTGGCCTTCGTAGCGTAGTCGGTTGGGCGCCGGTCTACGGTTCGAGAGGTCCTGCGTTTGAATCTCGGCTAGGGCATGGATGTTGTGTTGGTCCTTCACCTTACTTCACCCTCATTGAATCTAAATACCTCGTTGTTAAGGTGGTCGTCTGCTTGCCTTGTAAACAACGTAGCAGCGTGCTAGCAGAACTCATTTTTCTAAGAAACTTCTCAGCGTGGTTCTAATATGTGAATTTACGAAAAGAAAGAAAAACTTCAAACAATATCGGAAAGGTAGTTTTAAAAAATCACGTTACTTAGAAAGACTATTTCGGAAGCCCTCAGTTTGACAGAAACGGATTTTTCAATATATTATTTCTAAGAACTACTTACGGGATTATTGTGAAGCTACAATAGAAAGGTGTATTGAACTTTACTTAGAACATTCGACCTATAAAAAGACGGTGTCACTACTGAAAGTGTCAGTCAGGCGAGTGATCTACGACACCACTGCACGCCGTTTCAGTGACTTGCGGTAGAGGCGATACCGCACCACATGAGCCGGTCAACATCGCCCTTGGCGGCGTGCCTCTCTCACACAAACACACGGCCACCAGGAGAGCGCTTTCAGGGACGCAAAACCGTCTCACCTTTATACCTCCTTTTGAAAACGGGCGAATTTCAATTGGAGTTTTAAGTGTTTATCTAGCACATATTATGAATTCAGCTGTGGCTGGGATTGGCAGCCCTGGCAGACGTCACGGTAGCTGCAGCCCATGCGTCGGGACGCCTCTGCGGGCAGCCTAATGCCAGCGGCGTAGGGCCGACAGGGGCGCCTCTGGAGTGATAGCGGCGAGCACCACCAGAGGTCCCCCCAGTGGTGCCCTGCCAGATTCCCGCAGAGATTTTAATTAGAAAGGAAGCTGGGGGCGCGGGCGCGGCAGCAGTTTTATAGCGGCCGTTATTTACTGTAACATTACCGGGAGATACGGCCAGCCGCGGGCACAGGATGGACCGCGTAGTCTGCAGACCTCCCCATTCTCACTCGTATAGACACGCCGTCAGTGGACACCAAGAAGATCGGCGCGTAGATTGTTCCTGACTCTTCAGTCATCAAGAGGCTCTTATATCAAGGGGGATCGGTACCCGTCATCTTCAAATCCTTCATTTTCTGCAGCAAACTCCAAAGAGAATTATCAAAATAATCCACCTGGCGAGGCTCGGACATTAATTTATTAAGCATTATCTAACTGTTACATCTTCAGTACATTTCTTCATGTTTGACTAGTAGGCCCTAACCTCCCGGAAGAAGGAAGTCGATAATTTCTGTGGATGGTCACACATGTAATATAAGCGCTAGTAGTCAAGCGTTACCAACTGTATACACTGCACGGACTTATTTACATTGTCGATGTTTGAAACACAATAGAAAATGTACAGGCCAAATTAAAAGCAAGAGTTTCATTATTCCAAAACGGGCGGTACTGATCCGCTTTAAGTAACCTGCTGGGCTTAAGTAGGACTGGTGACATTGATCAGGTTTATACGATTATCATTTAAGTGCTTGAAAAGCTTGCGAGTGATTAAGGGTCTACTTTACGTATAAGTATGGACCCATTATTACCACGAAAATATTTTTACACCCCTTTGTTTCAGCGTCTTACGTGCACGCGTGCGTCTTTGCTTCGTGGTTATTGGCAGCGGGTCGCTGTGTAAAAGCGTTACTCATTTCACTGTGCGTGGCCGTCTTAAGTAGAAGGCCGGAGTCTTGAATGTGGCAACGCTGCATCGGAGGCCTACTGCCGGTCGCTCATTGTTATCCCTAGCCTGTGTAGACGTGTACACGTCACAAAAGCTGCATCTAGACACGTTACAGAGACTAGGGTGGCCAAGAAGTGACAAGCAGCAGGCCCCCTGATGCAGTGTTGCCACATTCAAGACTCCGGCCTTCTACTAAAGACGGCCATACGCTGTAGCAATCAGAACGATGTTACTGCGACACCACACGATTCTGATTAGTGGTTAGACTCCCAGGACACTCAGAGTTAAAAAAAATCCAATCATTGACCACGAAGCAGAGCTTGCTGCAAAAATTATTTCTCAAAAACCAGGGCTCGTACTTGATGGATGCTTGGTGACTATGTTATAGCTACCATTTGAGTACATTAAGCTGACATTTTGGACCTTATATTACCTCGTGACTTGACTTACGAGGGCGCTTGACGGAAAAATTGTTTTGTTTCAAACATTTTTATATTCGTACGAGAATTGTTTTGTTTTGTAGACATTAATTGTCACCACATTATACTGTAATGAAACATTTTTGGTACTCAAATTTTTATAATGCAATTTCGAAGTCCAAATTTGCATGAAACGGTTTTATGCCTTCAAAGGAAACCAACTGACTTACCGAACTGATATAATACACACTGAATAATGAAGGTATAGGCTACAAGGTCTCCTATACAAAAACCAACAATAATGTACTTTTGTTTTAAAAAAAACGTAGAATTTCCTAAGTTTCAATTTTAAATTCCAAATTTTTTTTAATGCAAAATGTTTTAACGATTTTTGTTGTTATATAGGAAAACTTGTAGCCTGTAACATAGTTATTCAGTGTGATTTTTTTCAGTTCGATAAGTCAGTTAGTTTTCTTTTGAATCATAAACTTTTTATGTAAATTTGGATTTTGACATGCCATTATAAAAAAAAAACGATAGCTAAAAATTTTTCGTAGCAGTAAATGTATGTTCACAAAGCAAACCATATCTCATACACATATAAAAATGTTAAAAATAATAAAAATTTTCGATTAAGTGCCCCCTTAAATGCATAAATAGTGACGGGAAAAATTCGCGGGTTCATTGACCTGTAGAGTAGCCTTCAAGAATACCAGTGTATTTAGGCAGACATCAGTGATGCCACATGATTGAGTCTGTACTTAGTCGCTTCTTTACTAGTGGCTTAGCGCTCTCCAGAATGTGTCAAATACGTCAAACCTGAATTGGGAGAGTGACGTGAACTTACAGTTCTTTGAATTCCAGCTTGTACTCAAAAGAAAACGCTTATTTTTCAGATCCCTACGCTTTAAGTATTACATAATGCTGAACGCAACAAATCTCATTCATGTATTATTTACTAGCAGCGTATTTACAAATGCCCGCTGTCAATCACACCAAATTAAAAACGGCATATGTTGATCATTCATTTTTAACGGCCAAAATATTCACCGAGGCAAGTTGTCAACTGACATCGATATGATTACAGAAAACCTTAAAAATGCATCTTTAACAACATAATTATTAACCAAGGCTCTCAGTGAAGCAGGACCGAGCTTGTTTCGACGTTTTTTAAACATGTCGTGAGGTTAATACAAGGATTAGGTAACTAATTGTAACCTTGGTAACTTAAATGTTCCCAAGTTTAACTTACTTGTACTGGTCTCCTACTTCTCCTTATCTTATGATTGGTCATTCCTATTCATGTGTATATATTTATAAATGGGTTCAGTAGAAGTACTCTGTAAACACGAATTTGAGTTTCAACAAATAACTGTGTGCATGACATTAGCAATTTTGAATGTAACAAGTAGTTATCTCCATCTACTTAGTTATATAGTTCTAGTATTAAACCCACAATGTGTCTCTGTCGACTTATTCACAGAGTTTCGAAGTCAACTCACGCAGTGCTAATTGGGGTACACGCCAATCTTACGTGTATTTGCTGAGGTTTGAAATCGAGTTAAAAATATCCATTCACTGACCATGTGCAGAACTGCAGAAGTGCACATAAGTAGATACATGCCAAATTCACGTTATTATCCGGCAGCTGACTAGACTCAAAGTGACTATAGGCTCGTTCGACGTCTCCCGCTGGCCGATATTGTCGTGATTTGCCGCGGAGAATGCTTACACGGTAGAGAGGCAAATCTCTGTAAAAACGTAACACGTAAATGACAGCACATAAAAGTACGTGTCCAATTGAATCGCAGATTATACTCTGTTGTGTATAGGAAAGTGAAGTTTAGTCTGCTACCAAATAATAACGTGAATTTTTCATGTCTCTACTCGTAAGTAGGGGCCGGAAAATTTCGCGGATTCAATTACCTGCATGTTGGAATGTACTGTCCTGTGTATACTTTATCCACTAGCTGCTATTCAGAGGAACAGCAGAAAATGAACGAATATACGGGACTGAAATATGCATAGGACAATTGAGTCTAGCATGCAGGTCATAGAATCAGCGAAATTTTCTGGCCCCTACTTATCACTGGTTTAGAGGATTTAGTCAATTTACAATGGGCTTGCTAATTCTTCAACAAAAAAAAAAACTTCTGCTTGAGTTTACCTACATACATTTCCAGAAGTAAGTAACAGACGCCTGCTGTCACATTTGTGGTCGTCCTAGATCAGCCCAGATGTATGTTCTCTGTCAGATCCCTGAACAGAGGAACTTATTCAGAAATGTTATAAAATTATTCATTGATTATTTTAGATAGAATTATAATGTAGAGTTATACTCAGTGGAAGAATCACGAACTGTATTTTGCATGCCTAGCCACACACACACTACACTGCATATATTTCCTGAGAATAGGCGATCACCTCGTTTGCTGGAGGAAACCTTGTTTACGTCAGGAGAAAGGCGGGAAGAAAGATCACGTTTTATAGTGACTCAGAATTTCGCTGGGTGCACATACCTCTTTTAAAGTAACATAATTTTTTGTAACTTATTTTCTGTAGCCACATGTTCTAAACAACGGATAGTAGTTAAATATTAATAATTCACTGCCTTCTAATGATAAGCTAGATAGTATGGTTTACCGACAATTTCGCAATACTTAGGCCGCTCGCACACACTCCGGCAAAGCCGGTGTACCCGTGAATGTTTACTTTCGGCAACGTCGGCTACGTTTCCCACGTGCGAAAAATCAGGGTTGAACCCACCGGGAATTGAAATCGGATCGCCTAGATTGTATCCGAGTGGTCAGATCGCTCGGACAAAGCGGCCCTTGAATGTACTGCTAAGGCTGCTAAAAAATTAGCAGTAAATCATAAAGAAAAAACTTTTTTAGAACACTGCGTGAATTAGACATAAATTTGTGCGATTTATATGCGATGTAATGCAATATGTTATTTATTTAAGGGGATGGTGCACGACATTTTCAATTTTCAATATTTTCCTCGCTGCAAATTTTTCAGAAGGCATGACGACTTTTTCGTCAAGAAAATCTATAAACAATAGTCTACTACACCGCTAAACATTATGAGAGTGTATAAAACGTTTTTATCCTGTGATATCTCAAGGAAGATTTAAAAATGCAATCCGTCTCATTTTACACACCAAGCTGTTCTTTTCTGCAGAGATCATCACATCACTCTTCTTTCCCTCCCGCCACATGCTAGTCACATGTTGCAACCATTCGACAAGGGATTCTTTGGGCCTCTGAAAACTGCATACAGTACAGAAGCTGACAAGTTTATTGTAGGCAATCCTGGGAAATCTGTAATACAAATGCAAGTTGCTGGATCATTCAGGAGTATCTACACTTGAGAAAGCTGAAAACGCTTTCCGCTCAACTGGAATCCATCCATACAATCCCGAGGTCTTTTCCGAAGAAGATTTCGCACCATCGCACAACTGACTGCCCGTGAACAAAAAATAGACGAACAGACTTTTCAGCAGGAGATCGCAAACAATGCTTCCATTGAACCTGTACAAGTGGCAACTCCAACAGCTGTTTCCGTTGAAGAACACATTAACCAGCAGGTGGTTGATAATGACGTTCCCGTGACGCTGCCAGTTCCAAACTTAACAACTGCCTCATCAACGACCGACCATCCCGGAACAAATAGGTCTGCCCCAACAACTGCAACACAAATTACTGTAAAAGAAATCAATCCATTGCCTAAAAGTATAGCCGTAAAAATACGCAAAACAACTTCAAAAAAGTCTGAAATTTTATCTTCTTCTCCTTATAAAAATACACTTGTTGAAAAGTTACATAAAACACCTGACGAAGAAAGGGCTAAAAGAGATGAACTGGGGGAGAACAAAGGATAAAAGAAACAGTGATATTTTTGGACCATCAACATCTTTTCGTTCCATTCCAAGAAAAAGACTCTCATCTCAAGTTCTTCCTGCTTCTAAAAAAGCCCTTTCGTCACAACTGCCTATAAATTTTCCCGGTTGTGACGAGATGTATGAAGAGCCAATTGCCGAAGACTGGATTCAGTGTGACGCCTGCTCGGAGTGGTGGCACGAAGATTGCCCAAGTTATGAAGGAACAAGTATGTTTGTTTGTGACTACATTTAGTGTGTACTCTTTCCCGATGCTTTGCGTACTCTCACCCGAACATGAGTCTAAGAGTACGAATTTACAGTGTTTTTTTTTAATTGTTATATAAAATTTTGAACATTTCCATTGGATTACTGCTTAGTGTTAAAAGTGTTCTTGAAAGTGCAGAGAATAGTTCACAATGTGTACGTATTGTAAAATTTTAGGAGACTAAAACAAAACGATTAAGTGCGTACTCTTACCCGCATTTACCCTATTGTTCCAGTGAGTTGCAGCTAATAGACAAATGGTCGAGGTTTGATAATACATAGGACAGTATATTGTAGCATGTAAGTCGTTGAATTCACAAAATGTTCCTGTGCCTACAGATGGATGATCGACTGACTGTGGTCAGTGAGGGGGTAGGCCACAGAATATTTAAGAATACAGAAGTTAAATAACTGATAATACAGCGAACTCAGTCACACATGCCAGCAAAATGGCTTCCCTGGCAAGCAATATGGCGGATAATCCTGCGGCCAATCAGCGTAAGGCGGCTGCCTTGATAGCCGGTAGCCAGGCCAATTAGAATCCTGCCGTAACATACACGAACCAAACAGACACGGGGCTTGTATTAAAAAACTCGGGCAGCCAATAAGCGGAGAATATCGCCTGTATAAAAAAAAAGAGCCACCAAGTCATTTCACGTCTGTATTACTATTTAGATTGTGCATAGGCTAGAAGTTCTAGCTGCTGCCAGATGTGAAACAATCGTGCGTCTACCCTTGAAGCAAAATCGTCATGCGCGCGGTGGTCTATGGGAGGCGATGACGTAACCGGGCGAGAGCAAATAACAGGTCACCCGCGAGATCGCTGCAGGGACGGTCGGTGTACTGGACTACAGACGTGCCAAGATCTTGCCCAACTCTGCTCAGGTTTCACTGACCTACGAGAGAGAGGCGAGCCGGAGTTAATATTCGTCACGATCCCCGAGTCGTGTATACCTTTTCAGGGGCCATTTTCAACACCTTGGCAAAACCAGAGATTAGATGAACATACAGATGGAGCATAAGGTATGTTCTATGGCGTTGGGTATGAAGCCATGAAACGGAAGGGGGAGGACCCTTTCCGCCATATTGGAACCTGAAAATTGTTGTTTATTACCACAGCATAGAGTATAATGCGACTGTGGATTGGCAAACCATAATCTCGTTTCTCAATACATCTACGGGAACAGCTGACTGCACTCCTCCATATTGCAACCTGAGCAAACAAAGTCAGCCTGGCTTCGGTATCGGCTGCTAGCCTACAAGAATAGCTGTGTACTAATGCCGACAACAACTGCATATTAGTTGGTTACTGACTCAATTTAAGTCAGCATTTAATCACAAACTAAAGCATTTCTTTACATAAGCAATTACAAGCGAATGCTGCTATGCTGCAGAAAAGCACCATAATAAAAATAAAAGCAAACAAAAAAAAGCTAGTATTATCGTACAAGCCCAAAAAAAACAGAGATAATTCTGGAAAGGAATTTAGCCGAATCCCGAAAAAACTACACGAATACAAACAAAAGAAATGCATACTAATTCCGTACACAGAGAAAAAGATTTGGTTGAGTCAACCATCCAAATGATCGTATATAGTGAAACAACCGTGTGAACGTTGAATCAACCAGATATATGGTTGTCTGGCGGATTTTGCTACCTCAACAGGAGGGTTTAGTCCCGTTAAACATGCATTTTGTATGACCAACAAAACCAAGTTTTTACGATTTTCACAGATTTTTCAGAAAGTAAAAATTTTGTTGGCTATAATATATTTTTCTTTTTCTACATACAAACTTACGTACGGTTAACTGTAGCAAACTTTTTCTCTGTGTAACTAAATAAGCAGTGGCGGCTCGTGGGTTGTTGCCAGGTGGGGCTGCAGATAGTCGGATATGTACACTCTTGATGAACGCACAGTAGACCAACGAACATGAAATATTTGCCGGCTACTAGATCTTTTGTGCTCACTCAGTAGTAAGAGGGCCGTGTTCTCGTGCTGTAGCACTGAGTAAACTTTTACAAAGTTATTGTGTACATAATTTTATTAAATTTCAAGTAATGTGCCACAGTGTATACTTCTAACCTTTCTTTATAATAGATCGACTGCTTTGCGCTAAGTTTTATAGGCGGACGGAATTTTCTCAAGTAATTTCGTTTGTGTAAGCCGCCCTTTACTATGGTGTAAACCTGGCTCGGTGCTCCCACGGACTAGCGCACGGTTGTCAGTCGTCTTTCCTACCCCCTGTCCTAGCCAGAGGCGTAGAGAGACGCGGGAACCTCGCCTTTATCAACACCTGCTCCGTGCAATGAGCAGAGTAGCCTGCTATCTACTGCGCAAGTGCGCGACAGTTACGTCAGCGCGTTGACAATGATGGCCGCTCGCGTCGCGCACGTGTTTGTACATTGCAGACTTGTAAACAAAGTGATATTCGGTGTCGCATGGCTGTGTAGCTGACTTAGAATAACTTTTATGAATAATACGTTACTATGTATTATTATTGTAAATTGCGGGTGTCAGTGACGTGATACTGTGCATAAATAACGAATTGCCGCAGAATCTATGTTATTAGTCTTTGGCGCAATGAATACATTACCGACGCTTTATGATGGGATAATTTGGTAAGTCGAATTTTTCAATAATGACAAATTTTTGTGAAAATTCTGTGTTGCTTGACGGTAAGTGGAAAATTATTTTAAGGTTTGTGTCCGTGGTTTATTAGTGGAAAATTTGTTTTCCGAATGTGACGTGGTATGAACTGCACTCATTTATTTAGGGTACGTGTTCCGTAATTGTAATCATAAATATCGCAGGCCTAAGGCCTAGCTGATAATAAAACGAGCTGCGCAGTGTATGTGTTGATTTTAGAGTGGACAAGCACATGAAACGTCTAGTTCTCATAATTGAAGGAGTTATTAACTTATTGTGTTCGGAATAGTTATTTAATCGTATCAAAATGATATGCCGATGCGGGGCTGAAGATATGCGTAGGCCTACTTCGCGCGTGTTATAAAATTGCGTCTGCATTTAGACAAGCCGAACTCTAATGTAGTCTTAAGACGTCTCACATGCGATATTGTTGGTATTTTATCTACGAGTCGTGTTCACATTAATCGTAGGAAACACAGAGATAACGCAGTAAGAACAAATGTACAGAAACTGAGATTGTAGGATACTAACTTGCCGTTAGTGGTATTCATAGCTTGTGTATTTAACGAGTACCTATAAATTGTAGATAACATCTTTAAGTATAAAGTTTTTTTACAACACACTTTTTTGGCTACATTACTGCTTGCCATGAACCGCAGTGCAATTTCTCAATACATGTAAAGCAAAAGTTCTATACCTTTGAGTTAAAAATATTATTATTAGCATGGAAACAAAGTATAGCAATTTAGCGGGGGAGGGGGTGAAGGACATTATATTCAGAGCACTGAGCTCAAAACATTGACCGGCCGCCACTGGTTGCCTGGCTGATTTTGCTACCTCAACAGGAGGGTTTAGTCTCGTTAAACATGCATTTTGTTAGACCAACAAAACCAAGTTTTTACGATTTTCACAGATTTTTTAGAAAGCAAAAATTTTGTTGGCTATAATATATTTTTGTTTTGCTACATACAGACTTACGTACGGTTAACTGTAGCAAACTTTTTCTCTGTGTAACTAAATAAGCAGTGGCGGCTCGTGGGTTGTTGCCAGGTGGGGCTGCAGATAGGTCTTGATGAACGCGCCGTAGAACAACGACAATGAAATATTTGCCGGCTACTAGATGTGTTGTGACCACTCAGTAGTAAGGGGCACCTGCACATCAGCGTGTCAGTGGCTGTAGAGTCAACCAGCGCACAACCCTATACAGCTCTTGGCAACTGCAGCCCTACCTGGCACAACCCACGAGCCGCTGTGAATAAGTCTAGTGGACAATAAACGAGACAAGAAAGAACAAATGAAGGACAATAAAAACAACAAAATAACACCGAAAATTTACAGTATATTTGTCACTTAATATATATTGTCATTACGGGTCTGACGAAAATGTTTTGTGGCGACTACAAAAACTTTTCGCTGCCCCCATAAAGTTACGCAGTGACTGAAAAAAAAATTGTAACTACTACAACAAATTTTGGCGAGGTTCATAGTGACAAAACAATTCGTGGACGCCACAAAACAGTTGTTTCTGTGAAGGTGTATGGATAATGGTGACAAAAAAGTGCGAGGTCAAAGATTACAACACAGATGACCCGAGACACGAATTGATGTGAACACAGACTACACAAAAAAGAGAAAACGTGCGAATAGTATGAGGCTTACTTCGATCACAGACGCGATGTTTTGGAAACTTAGATCTGTTCCCGTCTTCGGGCATATGTTTTACAGACTGAGGAACTGCAGCAGATTTGGGGGTAGAGGCCGAATACGCTGAGAGTTTTAAAAACTTCCAATCCCGTACCACGAAGATGAACTGCAGATGTGAACACAATAAATTGAAACAAGTCGATGCAAAACTCTTCACCAAAAATCAGCGGCACTATAAATCAGTCTAATTAAAGTAATACGTACGGACTTTATTTACTACCGGTGAATATTTTTTTGAGACGCTTAAGTGTGTGGTAACTATATTAATACTTTACAGTATAGAAAAAATTTGCAAATAGGGTAAACTAAACGTGTTAGTACTAAATATTTTTAAAAATATCTATAGCTACAGTATCATTTTCATTGCGGAAAAATAAATTGTTTTAGCTAAATGTGCCTTAAAACCTACAATTTACATAACAGTAAACATTGCTGCTGAGCTATTTTTTAGCGAGACATTTTTATGTTACGATCTCTGTATATAGCTATTTATAAAAAAAAATTCCTTTGATTCATAACTAGTTTGCAGTGGTACATAAAATTAATTTATTTGCACTCCAAGAATGTATGCTGTGGAAGATAATGTATTTTGAAAGCTTATTTTACACAACCTGTATTCTAAAGTTCAGCTTCATGGCAAGTGTCTGCACTATTGTTTTAATTGTCAGCATCTTGACAATCATAATAAGTCTACTGCGACACCACACGTCTGTGATCTGTAGACAGAACCCCAAGACCATGAGAGTTAAAAACAGCCAATCACTGACCACGAAGCAGACTTGCAGGTGTAGACGCAAGGCGTTGAAACAAAGTGAAACAAAAATATTTATGCGACAACTACCTGTTCATTAGGGCAGTTACGGTTGGATTGTGCAATGTCAGTCACACTGCAAGACAAAATTTACAAAACGTACGGATGGATGAACATCTAAGATTGAATTTAGAAAAATAAAAAATTTCGACTGACACAGCACCGCACTTCTACAATACTTAACAATATGTGCTTTCAGAACTGTTGAATTTCACTAAAGGTATACAAAGGATTGTATTCTTTTTTCGTGAATACTTGGGAAACAGGCTTAGCGTGACGTAAACCGGGGTGAGACAGGAAACTGTGGGTGAATAATACAAAATGTTATGAAGTCCGTTTCAGTATAAAATTGGTTTGTAAATCTTAGTTTTTAAATAGGTAGACCCCTAAGTTAATAAGGTTTATCCAGATAAATTTTATTGAAGTATTAATTTAGTTATTGTAAAGACTTGAACTACGAGTTTGTTTCTAATGTTGTCCCAATTCACCCCAGTTTACCAGTATATACTTTCTCAACACTCGCTTCCTACCAAAGCGATCCGAGTTAGATTCCCGACAGTGTCGGCCCCCGGATTTTCGCATGTGAGAATTGTGCCGGACGATGCAGTTGGTCGGCGAGATTTCTCGGGGATCTCCCGTTTCCCCCGCCCTTTCATTCCGGTGCTGCTCCATACTAACCTCATGTCACCCTTCACCAGCGCTATATATAGATCTCGATGTTACGGGTGTTCATGTAACAAAAATGCATAATTTTTACTTGCATGACGTAGTGTTTATTTTTACAAATACTACTGGAAAAATTGATGGCAATAATTGTGTGCTTTTAATTATTTTAGCATATGGCACATATCTTAGTGTAGTGTAAATTATTTGATCCGAGTAAGTCACTTGGTTTTTGACAGTCCTATGTTCCCGTAACTTGCGAATTCCGACTTTGACATGCCGCTACGGGAAATCTATGACAGATAAATGATTTTTACAAGTGGGGAATGTAGCCACAAGTAACGTTTATAAACGAACACTACGTCGTGCAAATATAAAATTATGAATTTTTGTCTCGTAAACACCCTCCCACTCACTCACTTAACACTGGTATGCATCTGTGAGGTTAGTTTCCTAATAATTTCCTACGGTGTACAGAGGAGGAAGGGCGCGGTAAATAACGGATGTTCGGGACGGCGGGGGCGCAGTTATGTAAAGCAGCGGCAGCTGACTGCAAGTGTCGTTAGTTTTGTCACCCGTCTTAAATCCGACCTAATGGACCTGACTAACGAGCCATGGGAGTGGGACGAGCTATCATTCACTGAGAAGAGCAGGAGTCTGGCTGCAGCATTCATGACGTCGTCGAGGAGGACGACTCATGTCTCGCGTCTCTGTCTTTCACTGTGCTACTCAACTGCGGGGACACTCGTCTATAGTTTGTACACGATAAAGTAGGCACTATTGAATACAGTTCTGACTTGAAAATTAATTAAAATATAATATTTACTGTGAAGTTAGACATCAATTATTAAGTTGATTATAATATATTTATTGTTACTCGGAGGTTGTTTACTTTGTACTAAGAAGTAACAGGAAAGTATTAATTTTCAAAAAAAAAGTGCTTAGTTTATCCCAAACCACCAATAACCCTCCAACCATTACAATCCTCCTCTATCTAAACTTTACTCCTTCATATTTAAATCTCTAGAACAAAGATCACGACTGGCCGAATATGAAACTCTTCAACCTAGGTGTTACATAAAATTACAACGGAAAAGTTATGGAATTAAACATATTTATAGAAACTTTTAAAAGAAAATGCTATTCTTTTCTTGCTAAGCTGTATCTAGATTTGATGAAAAATTACGAGGTATCTATGTTCCCAGTATGTGATTGTTGGAGCAAGTGATATTCTGTGAAAAGAATTTTGCAAACAATTTGTTACCAATCTCTTATGTACACATCTGCTTCAAAACTTGAACCAATAAACATTCTGAAATGAAATAATTCACACCATAACAAACATGTCCCGAGCTACTGCTTGAAGTATGTAAAAATCCATTAAAAATAATAAATAATTTATATTTAACAAAAAATTCTAAATTTTGCTTTTTTTTTTTTTTTTTTTTTTTTTTTTTTTTTTTTTTTTTTTTTTTTTTTTTTTTTTTTTTTTTTTTTTTTTTTTTTTTTTTTTTTTTTTTTTTTTTTTTTTTTTTTTTTTTTTTTTTTTTTTTTTTTTTAAATTTTCAAATATTTGGAAATGGGTATTTATATACTTCATGCCATAGACGATAACATTTAGTTTTGATGTGTTTTTTTTTTCGTTAGGTTTACTGGTATCAAGTTTGTATGAAATAAAAATATGTAATTTTTGACTTTGAAATGACAGTAAAGGAGAACTGGCTGAACTAAAAAAATTTCGTAAGAGTATAATAAACTCTCAAGTAATGTCTTAAAAAAAACATTTTTTATACAAATATACAATAATGATTTTTCCCCACTTTGACGCCCTTAAATGCCTGCATATTTCCTCTAAACGCATATTCTGTTGATTCTTCTTCACAACAGCATTTTTCATGATATTGTAAGGTAATAAAGACGTAGCCAGGGGAGAGGGTGAATGGTGTTCAGAACCATTCACCCCCCGAATTTAGCTTATAGAAATTGCGTAAATAAGCAATATTTTACACCTTAAAATCCAAAATTTCCCGTTGGGTGGAACCCTAACAAACAGCTTTAAGAGGGGGGGGGGTCATTGTTTCATTGTAACATTCGCAAATTTGGGGCACTTAATCCCCGTCCCCCCCCCAATATTATAATCAAATATTCTATGCATACTCAAGCTTTGTCTATTTGTTCATCGTCTGCTGTTCCGCTGAGTAGCAGCTAGCGGATAAATGGTCGGGACTTGAGCGTGCATAGGATATTTTATTCTAACGTGCAGATCATTGAATTCGTGAAATTTCACCATCTCTAGAAATTGGCTTCCGTTTATTTGAAGCACTTTTTTCTAGTCAACATACCCACTTATAACTGCACAGTTTTAAAACAGGACGCTTATGATTTACTACAAAATTGCACACATGTGTCACAAGAGCCACAAGATGCATTATACAATAATTGTAGGGTAATACTACACGTATTGGAGACTGTTAAATTTGAATATATGTTCGATTTGGCAGTGTCTTTATCTACACAGTAATTTTACAAAAATTCCTTTGGGACCTAGTTTTAAAATTATTTTTTTTTTTTTTTTACGTTTCCAAAAATATTTTTAACTTCACAGAAAATGCTTGGTATTTTTCAAAATGCGTACATATTTACAAACAGTCTTGTATACGACCAAATATTTTTTTTCTTAATTGTACATTTGATTTTACAATATTTGTTAGAAGTGACACGAACAATTAGAAACTGGATTTCAAAAATGTTTTTAAGTACAAAATATTTGGTAAAATTTGATAGGCCTTCCAAGGTTGTTTTGTTACAGATCGAACAATCTGTTCATAAAAATATATGTACCTCCGGTCCCTTTAGGTATTTAGAAAATTTAATTAACTTTAATGACCTGTGACGTTCATGTGGTAAAACGGGCATTTTCAATTGGCGGCACACGAGCCAGATGTGGCCCGCACGACATTAAAATGTTATAAATCAGGGAAAATCGCAGGTAACTGTTAGAGATAAAGGTTTATTCCGAGAAAACTTGACAGTTTCCTGGGTTTAAACGTACGCTAACTTTACCATAAGAGCACTGGCTTTCGCTTGTATGTGGAGCTGTTACCCTATTCGACTGAGCCAATGAGATTCCCGGTACTGTAATAATTTGTACCATTTATGGGTGTGAACACAAATACACTGTGTCAGATGTAAATAACGCAATCATACATGCTGCAGGAAACTACAGCGTTTTCAAGGATATATTGGCACAAAAAGTTTTCGCTATATGCAATCATTAGGGATGGTGAAATTTCGCGAATTCAATGACCTGCATGTTACAATCAAATATCCTGTTTATACTCAAACCCTGTCTATTGGTTCATTGTCTGTTGTTCCACTGAGTAGCAGCTAGTGGACAAATGGTCGGGACTTGAGAATGCATAGGGTATTTGATTCTAACGTGCAGGTCATTGAATTCGCGAAATTTCACTATCTCTAACAATCATTAGGGACGTGAACTTTTCGCGAAAACAGTTTTGCCTCAGTTTGTTTCAGGGTCGTACGTACACAACTGCTGTTCTGCTTTATGGTCAACTATTGGACATTTAAACTGTCACGTGTCGTGGTCTTCTACCTGCAGACCACAGAAGTTAAGTTAGCTGTTGCAGTAACGTTGCTGTGATTGGCTCAGCCAAATAAGAGACGTCGCTTCACAAAGACAAGCTACCAATAAGCATGATGCAGAGTTGCAGATGGAAATATAGGCACTGAAACACTCTGGGGCAAAATTCTTTCCGCGAAAAGTTCGTGGCCCTAACAATCATCTCCGGTAGTTATATATTTTACGCAAGTGGTTCGAAAGTAAATTATGTATATTAACTCATATGCAGTTTTTGGTAATTTATTTGTACTGTGTACGCGAGTTTCCTTGGCCTGCAGTGACCATTGAAGAGTCTCTCCGAGTGGATGGAGGCTACGGCCCATCTTGTGGGAAGCTAATGAGAAGGCATTGGCGGCGCTCGTCCAGACGGCGACAGAGGCTTCAGGAAACTGGTTGACCGCAGACTTGCTCCGCGGAAACTTGGCGCTACCGACAAGCATTTAATTACATATCTCCGGGAGCCGGTGCTGCGCGGTTTGCAGGTAGGTTGGCCACAAAGTGGCGGGAACTTGGTTTTACCCACCGCTCCGCCTGTTGCTGGCGCCTTACGACACTCACAACGGAGGATATTGCCTTCTTGTTCATAACCCCCCCTCCTCCAACCACCAAGTGAACCCAGCTTACTTACCTAGGTTTTTCACGCATACATGTACACTTTTAATAGTTGCTTTACTAAGAAAGTTATGTATACATACATACATGTATATGTATATACGTGTGTATATATAATATATATACAAACACACATATGGGGCCGCGGTGTCCAAATCGTCAGACCATTCGCCTCTCACCTATGCGATCCATGTTTGATTACCGCCTGGAACAGTCCCCGGATTTCAGCATGTAGGAATCGTGCCGGACGATACCGTTGGTCACAAATCTATTTGCATATCACAAAAAGTATTAAAATGTGACCAAAATAAACTCAAAATTTCACAAAATTAATCATTAGAAATCGCGGAAAAAATCTTTGTAAATCCCACATAATCCTTGGAAAGTCCATGACATTCTTTGGCAATCCTATATATATATATATATATATATATATATATATATATATATATTTTTTTTTTTTTTTTCAAAATCACAAAAAAAAAGTCATTCAAAATTCCTAAAAAAATACTTGGAAATCAGCAGAAATTTGTGAAAATTCCAGAAAATATCTTCAAAATCACAGAAAATAAAAGAGAAATCCTTCAAAATCACAAAAAATCTTTCTACATCTTTCCAATTTTCTTAGTTGACATGTCATTAAAAATCCCAGAAAAATCTCAGAAAGTTGGCAAAAAATTCTATGGATAAATTTAAGGTTAATGGTTAAGGTTAAATATTAGTATTACAGAGAGTAAGAAATGTTTTGAATTTCCAATACTAGTTTAGCATTGTTTACAAGTCAACTAGTAACACTGTATTGGTATGTGGATATACGTCATTGCTCATGTATGTCCACAAAACAATACATTCTAATTGTAAGCTCCCATTGCAACAAGCATTTATAAATCTCAAGTGTACTAATTTCTGATTCCTAATTGGGGATTTACATTCAGAAATCCAATATTCATAGTGCATTTATATTCTTTCTTAATACCATACTTTAGCAGTGTAACATTGCTTTAAAGCCCATACAATTTTTTGTAATTTGGTTACTTATTGTCTAATTAACTGCCTAAATGATCAAGTATGTAAACCCTTATGTTAACAGTTTTAACTTCGTTTATATATATATATATATATATATATATATATATATATATATATTTATATATATATATATACATACATAGGCTATAGTGTGGTATTGAATTTAGTGTATTTCACAAATCGTGACTTTAGGGACAATATTCAAAACCAGACGTGCCCACAATAATCCGAAAATGAGTTCTTTTCTGTGTAAGGTTAGTGAGTTACATAGTAATATATAGTTAGAGTAAGTTAGAAAATAATCTGTCCACTCTAAAAATCAGAGAATAATTATCGTTTCAGTTCAAAACCAGACATGTTACACCCCACTGTGATCTTGTATTTAAAACGAAGGCACAACAGCTGCTATCTATTGGATGACGTAGAGTTATAAAATGTTGTCCCTGAAATTTACCTATTAACATTTAGAAACCAGGTATATCCATTAATATTCATGCAGAACTAGCAAGACCATTTTTATAATATGATCTCGTAGTAATAAACAAATGATTTTACAGTTAAAATGATGTTCACTAATTAATCTTCCGTATATTTCATTTTCGTTTCTTTCTTGTAAAATAGGATAAGTTGGACAAGTTTAGTTTTACAATTTTCCTCCTCGTATATGTTGAGAAAGTTTTTTTTCTGTGTAGCCAAAATAGCTTTCTCAACACAAAATTATACAGTCTCATCGATTCAGAGGAGCTTTACGTAAACTAGTTAGCCAAAATTGGCTAGTTTATTTTTGAAACATAAGGTTACCTAGAAAAAATAGTCATTTTAAACACAACTTTGTGACGATTTTGTGACATATGTCCCTTACAGTAACCAAAAAATATACATAAAAAACAACTAAATTAGGAGGTAACATGACGTGCTTATTAGTAAAGCCACGAGTTATTTTCTTTTTTGGGTAAATGTTTTGCATAATTTAGTTTCAATGTCGTACTTGCACATCGACAGCTGTGCTTCATGGTTATTGTCAACATGTCCTTGCGCAAAAGCGTCTCTAATTTCACAGCAACAATCAAAATGAAGTTATTGTGACACACAATACGTCTATGATTTGTCAGTAGAACCACCAGGGCAAGTGAGAGTTAAAGCATCCGATCACTGACCATGAAGCAGCACTGCTTATTAAGACATACATTGTGGCTCTGCTTACTAAGTCTACGTGGTAAAGTGCCGATAGACTGATGGAAAAATAAATATCTTGAGATTATGGATGGTATATCGCTGGAAAACTTGACCGTTTGCTGGGTTTCAACGCATGTTCAGCTTACCAGAAGATTACTGGCTTTCGCTTGTGCGTAGAGCTGTTGCCCTATTTCACTGAGCCAACAAGAATCCCGCTATTGTAAAATTGTATGCCTATTATTGGTCTGCAGACAGTTACGTTGTGGTCAAACGTATATCACCCAATCGTACATGTTGCAAGAAACTACAGTCTTTTCAAGGGTATGTTGACACAACAATTTTTCACGATATACCAACATCTCTAAATATAGCTTTAAAAGAGACAATAAGTGCGGCATCATATAAACTGTTTACGTGACATTGAACACAGCAACAAAACGTAGGCATATGTCCCTCTTCAGTAAAAGACCGGAGACTTGAATGTGGCAACGCTGCATACGGAGCCTACCGCCTGTAGTTCCATGGCTGCCCTAGCACGTGTTAAGATGTAAACCCCAATAAATCTGCACTTAGAAACTAAACAGTGACTAGGGTAGCCCAGTATTGCCAGACAGCAAATCCCCGATGCAGCGTTTCCACATTAAGGCGGCCGCCTACACCACGCTTCAAATACGTTACAGTGTGTTCGTAAACAGGTTTTTCCTACGAAAATATTTCACGTGTGCCAATTGTGCCAACGTACGAAAAGAAAACAAACTTCAGACAAGGGAGGAACCTCATTGTTAAGAAGCCACGCTCATTGAAAGCACTGTTTCTAAGCCCACCAACCTGGCTAAAAACGGCCTTTTCATACTTCCGTACTTCAAAATGTACTAACAGGATGTATGTGAAACTCAGATTGCGACCTGCACTGAACTTAGTTGCAGATTTTCCACCAATAAAATTATATGGCCACCGCTTAGTGTCCCATAGTAAAAACTGTTCGGCGGGAACATTGCACGCTAGTTCAGCGTTTAGCTCGTTGAGGCGATGCTGCATTGGATGTGTGCTTCAAGGTCGACCTTACTGCTCTGCCGCATTTGAGCCTCTCACGCGCGGGTAGGCGGCGCCCTTAAGGACGTTGGACCCGTAAAAATTCACACAATTTTATGTTTGTGCCAAACATTGTTCAACTTTTACACATCAGATAGCATGTCATTTCCCCGAATAAAAAAAGTAGGGCCCATAGTTTTAGCATAATCACCTATCAAAGTCACAAAATGGCAGTTGCGGTGTAGCCAAAATAATAAAAATAATTAACTTGCAGAAACAAGATAATTCATATCGATACTTAACGATGTGAACTACTTCGAGACACCTTTGTAAACACAAAGCGATATATTTTTGTATTTTTTAAAAATTGATGAAAATGAGTAAATTTTTGCATAACTTTGACTTTCGGCTACTACTGAAATATTCAAAACTAACTTTTGTCAAACATGCCATGAAATGCATTGATACACTGACTTTCAGTTCCCGTAAATTTGAATTTTTTAGTTAATTACTTTTTTTGATTTTGGCTGCACCGTAACGGCCATTTCGTGACTTTGATGAGTGATTTTGCAAAAATTATGGGGCCTAATTTTTTTATTTGCGGAAACGACGTGTTATCTGATGTGCAAAAGTTGAACGGTGTTTGGCACAAATATAAAAAAAAATGAAATTTTACGGGTCAAACGCCCTTAAGGATTCCGGCCTTGGCTGAGAAGATTGCACCAGGCAAGCACGTACCCTCAGACAACACCACGTGTGTGTAGCTCACGGCTGGGGTGAAATACTGCCCAACTCGTAGCACGCCCACGCCTAGCCGCTGGTGTTTTTAGTGGAGGATGGGTGGGGGCTGGCTGGAGAACAGCGTCGCTCGGGATGACGGAGCGGCCCGCATGGCCATTAGCGTCGTGACAACGGCACGGACAAACGGCGACATGGCGCCCAGCGGTTGGACGCTAGCCCCGGCGCCATCAATCAGTCAGCGGGGGCCGGCCCCGGGACACAGCGCGCTACGGGCTCTTGCTGTCAAAGGTCGAGGGAGCGCTCTTATGTCGTGATGATGCTGCCGATCCTAGGAGATCTTCCTGTACACTCGCCCTGCGATTTTCGGCCACGGAACAACACATTTATTATGGCTTGTTAAAATAAACCATACAAGTTCACCAACGTTATGTTTGTACTGGATGGCCATAAACAACCGCATAAGAAGCAAGCCATGCAAATCCTGGACTAACGAAAATGTTAGTGGCAACATGTTCTACGATGACATTTTATATGCTCAATGCGGCAACATAGCACTGTAGTTAGTCCCCTATTGCGCTCCACTATCACGGATAGAGGGCGAAAAAATTCGTGAGTTCATTGACTTGTATGCTAGCTTCCAAGTATAGCTGTGCGTTAAAGAAGGTAATATCAGTTCACTAGCTTCTCGCTGACATAGTAAATAAATATACAGAGTGTTGCAAAATTCCATGCCAATATTCTAGGGAAACAATCCTCACGTGTAGAGGAGCAAAAAGTGTTACATGGACATAGGTTCAAAAACGCATCGTTTCTGCGCTACAGTTGGCACACATGACGTATGGTTGATAGCGCGCTGGCAGGATCATGTTGCTGTGTCACAGTTGTTCCTACTGTCTGTGTGTTAGTGGCGTAGTGTGTGGCATAATAACATGTTATGTACTGCTGTAATGATGCCCCACGGCAACATGATCCTACCCGCGCTATCAACCATACGTCGTGTATTGCCAACTGTAGCGCAGAAACGGTGCGTTTTTGGACCTATGTTCATTTAACACTTTTTGTTCCTCTACACGTGAGGATTGTTTATCTAGAATATTGACAAGGATATCGTATTAGTAGTGTACCTGAAGGCCAGGATTTCGTACCCCAAATTCAGAATTTATGAATGGGAGCCCATAGACAATCTGCGTACATTGAAAAATGATATGAAATGAGGCCCTACGATGGATAAAAGCCGGAATGAGAAGGACGGGGGAAACGGAATATCGCCGAGAAAGCCCGTCAGCCAGCGACATCGTCCAGCACGATTCCTATATATGAGAATATCCGGAGACTGACTCCGCTGAGGATAGAACCCAGATCGCCGCGGTGAAAGGCGAGTGGTCTGACAACTCGGTCACAGTGACCCCGCTGACACAGTGTTACCAGTTACCATACGATTGAATCAGCTTATAGTTGCTTCTAATGTTGGCTTTAGCGCCCTCTAGAAGGTGCCAAACATGCAAACACCGAAATAGGGAAGTTATATGAATCAACAGTTGTTTGAATTCTAGCGTGTGTCCAAAAGAAAAACTAAATTTTTTCTGATCCCAAATTATAGGTGTAGGTCAAAATCCCTAGCAGTCCAAACATGATTCTACATTTTCTCTACGTAAGGTAACATACATAAATTATTACTTGGACGTGGCACGCAAGATGGGACTTTCTCCGTGCAGTGTTGCGACATTGTGCACGCAAAATGTCGTCGTACAACATTTTGTCGCTTACAGTTTTCGTCTTCAATTTAGCCGAGGATTCGCGTGGTGTGCTAATCATGCGTTTTTTTTTACATCCTGAATAACCATTACGTGACTACTTAAGCATACAAGTTGGATAAGAAGAGAATATTTTCAAAAAATTACTACACCTGGGTATAAGAATACTTCTGAGTATGGAGAGAAAAAAAATTTCCCATTCATTTATGAGAACAATCCAACATTTGTTTAGGATATGTGTTAAAATTGCCAGATTTGTATGGCAATGGCTTCGAAATTCCTAAATGTGTATAGGGATGTGCCACATTCGGCAAAGTTCGGCATGTATTGGCATTCGGATTCATTATTATTGACTGAGTGGGACGAGTAACAAAAGCTTCACGTGTCACGAATAAAGATGGACTTCTTTAGAGAGGATTTATTGTTTTTTTTTTATTTTTTTTTTACCTCTCTGTGTTTCCATTTTCAGAAGCATTTGAAAGCATTGCTTTTATCCGGCTAATTTTATACTATAAACATAGACGGTTACTTTTTCCCCGAGGCAGGTAAGTGTAGTACAGCTTTATTCAGAGCATAGTTTTATGTAGGTCTAAGGTTTATGCCCTCTCGTTCATGCGCCAGGGCCAATTGCACGCTAGGTAAAAGTTTATATTTCCTAGCTAACTGTAAGTTTCAAGCTAGTGTGTTGTTATTTCTCAATCAAGTGTGCGTCAAATAACATGTACAATCAAAGTGAATTTTGGTTTGTAGATCATGTATTAAACCAAACTAGATTGCAATGTTAAAGATTACATATACTTACATATAGAGTAAGTCGTTATTAGTTGCTAACCCGGCAGGAGTGAATTCCTGAGGTCAAATAAATAAGGAAACAATAGTATAAAATTGTGCCTTTGTGACGTATGACGAAGTTATACGACCTCGGAGGTGAAGGTGGGAAATATGTAATTGGACAATAATGCATTTGAGTAACAAAATTTCGTATACAGGCTACTGGTGTACGGATAGGCAACAGCAAAAAATTATGTTACAAAAAGAACATCCCTTCATACTTTAATTTGGGGTTGACAACCACTTTACGCTTAGACCTTTGTAACCCTTGACTAAGTGACCGGACACAACGTGTAGGTGATCAGCATGTAAACATTAGTAAAAAAAGGTCACCTTGAGAAGAACTGCTAATGTCAACAGTTTCCTCAGAAATCACATGTTTAGTTGAGAAGTGGTATTGTGGTGGCCTGGGAGGTAGGTAGCCAGCAACAGTGTTGTGCTTGACGTGTCAGTTCACTACTACAAGACTCACATTCTTATTACTTGTTTGTAGTTGGTGAAATGTATTGCTTGAAAAAATAGTTTTCGATAACCCATTAGTAATTTATTTTGAATATGAATAGATTGAGTAGTTTTATAACATATGCTCTAAATGCGAACGTATCTCCAAAATGCACGAATGTGATCCTCGTATGACAGATGCACATACTGCGACATACCAGGATTAGCCTTATAGAGCGACTTGTATCTTTAATACGTCGCCAGGCTTTGTCTATATTGACCACTTCAGCTGCATAAACAAACTGACTCCATAAAAGTAGTCGACTAGGTTAAGTCCAGTGATTTTCATGCCCGCCCCACTGGCCCACTCGCCCAGGGTAGAACAAATCCAAGTATTTTCTTGCTGTGCGACTACAATGAGACGGTACGCCATCGTACATGTATCACGTGTCGACTCTTACATTCAGTGGTTAATCTTCAAGTAGTTGTAGCAGGTCCTCTTCTAATAAGTACCGATAACAGCTCCAGAGAAGCGTGCGGGAAGGATGTGTGGTCCAATTAGTATCCCATCGGTGAGTCCCGCCCAAAAATTCACAGAAAATCGCGATTTAAGTGAGATTCCTCTGCTGCACGTGGGTTGATATGAGCCCACACCTACTCGTTGTGGATGTTGAAGACACTGCACCTAGTAAAAGATGCTTCATCGGTGAATAGGAAATCTGATACTTGCCTAATCTGGTTTTGGTACCACTCACAAAGCTACAAATGAGTAGGCCGATCAGAAGGAAGCGCCAGCGATGGTTGGTAGTGAAATAAATGCTTGCAATCTGCTTCGCCGTAAAACGTGACTAGCAGTCGATTGTGATTCGTTGAGCACATTATCAATTTCTCGTGGTGTATGGACTTGCATCAACATCGCCCAATGCATCGTGCTCGATGTTCAATTGAGGTCGGCCAACAATGCGGTAACTAGCGTGTACAGTTCTTGTTTTACACGAGCGATGATGAACTGACGTGAATGAACGTGCATGTGGCAAACGTCGGCAGGAATCTTTTCAACACACCGAAGACGCCCTGCAGATGCATTACACAACAGTTTACAGTATGCTAGATGCGCATCAGCTACTCCACTTGATCATACACTCTGTGACTAACTGCTTGTAGTGAAAACCACAAACGCATAGTACACGACCTATACAACTAGTCATCTCAAGAGTGAAATGCGCCTGGCCCTGAGTAGAAGACTGGTTACATGTGACAGGAAATTAAAAGAGTACAGTATAACCTGTGTTGATGCGACACTACTGTGCTTCAGGCACCAGTAATAAGCTTTCCTATACCGCCATAAGAAATCCACATACATTTAAATTCCAGTCCAAGTATAACGAGAATGTTCAATTAATGCAAAATTTTAGTGGTCCATAACGTCATTGTCAACAGTCAACGTCATTGAAGACAGAAACACACAACTGGTTAGTTTAGGATTAAGGAGCAAGAAATCGGTAATGGCCTTTGTTGAGGAATCCATCTCAGCATTCGCTTGGCGTTATTTTGGGAAACCATGGAAAACTAAAACCAAGAAGGCTGGAGCCGGATGTTATTTTTACGATTCTTATTACGACTTATAGTTTAAATATATAAATTTCTTCATTACAGAAAGTATTAAAGTAACACGAACAAACCATTCTTATAATCATTTTTTAAGCGACGATGTAATTTGTTTTCATGCGTACGTAGTTGTCTTTGGTTTTGCATATCTTAAACCAAACCAATTTAATTGGATAATTGTTTCACAGACATTTGTCACGTGAAAACTCATGCGGGTTTGCATTACCTGCAGACGTGTTTCTAGAGTAGGGACGTAATTTATACCATGTACACAATTTCTTCACTCCGCCGAATCACACCACAATACAAGCCATTAAGTGCAATGGGTTATCACTATATTTGGTTTCCGTTTGTTGACAGGTGTTCGCAATTTTTCACCACGTAATTCAGCTAATTGCGATTGTTTTCCAATTCTGAAAACTTTTTTCCCCTGATTTCCCTACAGTAGCTGTTGGGAAAAAACAAGGTTCCAATATTTATTTCAACTAAACACGAGTGCATTTCTGTTTACTTGACTACGCAGTTATCTTATTCATCGTTTTTCAGTTAATTTAATAAAAAATAAGATTGTAAGCGTCCATCATCATGAAATACTGCGATGTCCGGATACTAAATAGCTTTTGCAAGTGTTTGGCAACGCACCACGTTGTTATCAGGCATTACAAGCTTGTAAACTGGCTACACATAGGCTAACTGTGCGAATGAAATTTAACCAGGTATGCGGTGTATCATTAAGCTTACAGCTACGCAAGGTGATTCATGATTTGCCAACTATTTCGCATATTTCCGGCATGACCAGTTAATGTGATCGAGTAGTATGCATTGAAAATTAATAAAACAGTAACCAAAGCAATATTGACACTCGGATGCAGTAACTTCTCAACCGTATAATCGTTAAACATGATGAACTCAAAGATATGTAAAATTTTCAATATACAGGTACTGCAATACCATAAATTTTACCGACTGCCTACCTCCCAGGCCACAACCGTGCCACTTCTCCAACTTAACATGTGATTTCTGAAGAAACTGTTCACATTGGCAGTTCTTCTCAAGGTGACCTTCTTTACTAATGTTTAAAGGCTGATCACCTACATGTCGTGTCCGGTCACTTAAGGTCAAGGTTTACAAAGGTCTAAGCGTAAAGTGGTTGTCAACCCCAAATTAAAGTATGAAGGGATGTTCTTTTTGTAACATAATTTTTTGCTGTTATCTATCCCTACACCAGTAGCCTGTATACGATGTTTTATTACTCAACTGCATACAAATACGGTACTATTGTCCAATTACATATTTCCCACCTTCACCTTTGAGGTTGTATAACTCCGTCGTACGTCACAAAGGCCCAATGTTATAGTATTGTTTCCCTATTTATTTGACATCAGGAAGTCACTCTTGCCGGGTTAGCAACTAATAACGACTCATCCTATATAAATAAAGCTAATTTAAATTTCACAACATGAATTGGGTGGCGAATTTATAAGTACAATTTATGTGTAAATATTAATTAAAAATTATTCGTGAAACATTATTTTGAACACATTGATGGTAAAATCCTTTAAAATAATTATAGGTTGGGTGGTGTTTATGCAACTTTATAATATATGGTAAATATGAACAGTACCTACTTATCATGTACCGACCAAACTAGTGATTTTGGAGGTAGTTTATTAATACAAACAATTTAACAGTGGTTAGAAGTAGTCCTACGTAAAATTTTTGTTACGTTAAGTTATCGGATATGTAAGGATTGGTTTGATTATGTTAGACTAGGTCAGGGTAGGTTAGTTTACCTAACCTAATCTAATCTAACGAAACCTAACATAATATATACTAACCTAACAAATTAATTTAGTAGTACTACTTCTGACCACTGGAGAACCATTTTTCATTATTAAGAGGGCGTGGTACATAATTCGACGCTAAAAGCATTAATCTATAACTGTAGGTTTCTTGAAGCCAATTTGCGAAAATTAAACAATAGCAATCCTAGACAATAGTTTTAGCCAACGTTTCAAACAAAATTGTTTCCCGTGTTACGAACTTCTGAGGCACAATCTCTGACGCCGGAACCTCGTGCATTTGACTGCGGCGCAAGAGATCACGCGTAACGATTTAGTGATTCTAGATCAATATTTACTCGTATAGTTGATAAATACCATAATCTAGGATTGTCATTAAGTATTTTATCAATATTGGTTTCGAAAAAAGAGTAGAAATCAATTGATGTTTTCATCGTTTATTTATTTACCGCGCACTCTTAAACTATAACTCTAAATTCAATAATTAACCAGTATACGAGGAATTGGTACTATTCACATCTACCTCGATAGAGAATCTAAGCGATGGTATGTTTTTATTGATAATAATGCTTCTGCAAATCTTCCTGTAATTTTTAGCATTATCCTATATGGCACTGTTTTATATTCTGCTACATGATAGGAGTTAATATAAGTCTTATATGTATGCACTATTGTTGCTAAAATTTGTAGACTAAGTACATTTAGTTAAGATCTACACTTTCGTGAGTTAGTTAAATTATTTCACTGCACTATGCTTACATGATATTATTTTAACTAAATTTTTATTAAATATGAAGAATCTTAACTTGTAAACACGTTTACAGTGAATGACAAATGCGATGACTTAAACAATAAAATCGTAATAATGCCTGGGACTGATGTAAATCTAATCGGACATTAAACACTAAACTACTCTGCCACACTGAAACGTACATAGATTCCCAAAACTATTATTTTGATGTAAAACTTTAATAGTAAGTAGATTTAATGTTAATATTTAAAAATATTAGCACCTTTAAACACTGACACTTAACAATACTCATTGCCTCAAATGTATCCAAACCTTTTTATTTTAACTACTCAATATTATTTCAAAATTTTACAGGAGTCTGTAATCAAAATTTTCAAGGATCAATAATTATTATTGTAGATACATTAAGTGATGTTCCCTATAAATACAAAACCGTTTATAATGTATTTCTTTGCTTTTGACATTAAATAAAATAATTAACCTATTATTAAACTAAGGTTATGTATTTCCCATCACTTGAAATAAAGGTTTCAAAACGTATAACATTTTTCATTTATAGGTGAATATATGCATTAACAGTAGAATGCCAGGACCCACAAAAAATACATCGCAATATATTAAACTGTGCTATTTACATCCTATGAAGGTAAAGTAACCTAACTGTAAAGTGTCATTAATGTCTTAGGATGATTCACTCTACTCCACTTTAAAATATAATACTTGCAATATTTTGACAAATAAACTACTATTAACAAACTTCCAAAGTAATGTTACTCAACTGTAGTGCATTATCATAAACATCTTATTATCAATCACACTGCACCACTTAAAATTTTATGTAACTTATCTGCAATATTGTAATGTTTGATTTGATACTAACATTTTTCAAGGGTAGGCCTAATGTTTAACCTACCTTTGGAGAGAAATAATAAACATTCCAGCTAGAATCACCTTGCACGAATTAAAAATATAATGCACTTGCAATATTTTAACATTTAACATGCTATCAGTATATTTTCAGGGTAATTTAATCTAACTCTGGAGTGCAATCATACACATACCATGTATAATCACCGTTCACCACTTCAAAATATTATTTACATAGAAATATTTTATCATTTAACATGTTATCAACACATTTTCACGGTACTGTAACCTAACTGTGAAGTGTATTCGTACATGTTCCAGCTAGAACCACCATGTAAAACACATTAAAATATGACTTTCTTGCAATATTATAACATTTAACATGTCACTATTACATTTTCAGTGTAATAAAACCTAACTGTGGAGATTAATTTAAATATTCCAGCTAGAATCACCATGCACTACTTTAAAATATGATGTACTTGCAATATTTTAACATTCAGTAACACATTTTCAGGGCCATGACTTTATACTGTCGAGTGTAATCATACATGTTCCATGCACCACTTTCAAATGTGATGAACTTGCAATATTTCAACTTTTAACGTGTTATTAACATATTTTCAGGGTAATGTAACCTAATTGTGGAGTGTAGGCTAACATACACTCCCGTAATTTATGTGACATCTAATTGCTGTATATATCATCTTATATGATGAAATATGGTTTTGAATTTTAACTTCTGTTTAACATTATTTTCAAGTTTGTGGTTTAATTAAGCAATTTTTGTGTTTGGTATTATATTTTCTAATATACATACAATATTGTTTTTTATAGTGAGACCTGGATCTTGATAAACCCAAGGGAACAGAGACGTTGATTGTTTGAAGGAGACACTTCGAAATGGAAGACCTGAACATCCCCTGGAAATAATTTCTTAGTAAAAATTGTAATACATATTTTTCATTTTTATTTACAGTATTTTTATTAAAATTTTATTACAATTTATTTGTTATATTGAATATACCTATAAATTGAGCTACCAGATGTTAATTTAGTAGTATGTCGTGTTTTATTTCCTGTTCACTTCTGTTTCCATATTTGGTTAGACATTCGAGAATGTGTTGCAACTGCATAACATAAATAATGTGTTGCCTTTTGTGATTAAATAGTATTGTTCAGAATAGTTAAACTCAAACCATTTTTGTTAATTTTTAAATTCTCTTTAAACCAATTGCAGTGTCTGCATCGGAACAACAGTATTGGAAATTCTTTTCAAGCATATTTTTATTGGACTCGTATAAACTAGAGCAACAAACAGCATATCATAGATTTTCTTTTTAATTTGCCAGTATGTTAATTTCGCTTGTTAGGAATTGACCTAGCAGCTGAAATAGTGTGACACCAAATATTCATCATTAAACTTTAGCCTACATACTCTAAAGAGGCTTACAGCACTTGTTCCAAAATCGTAGCGCATTTAAACATACACCTAATATTTGTGCCCAGCAAATTAAACATAATTTTTTACGTCTACAGTTTTACATTTGCCAGGTTAAATTACCTTTTTTTTTTTTGACAATCCAGAAATAAAATTGATTGCAAATCATTCTACACATGAATCTGGAAAATTTACCGTGCTTTAGTGGCATACCTATTAAAATAGCATGCAGTGATATTGATGTATGTGTGTGTATGTATGCATATATATATATATATATATATATATATATATATATATGTGTGTGTGTGTGTGTGTGTGTGTGTGTGTGTGTGTGTATATACA
>PNEQ01101048.1:0-38230 GCA_003012365.1 Medauroidea extradentata | reverse complement strand
TTGTATGCATAGCACAGAACATAACATACATCGTACTACCATTCCTAAACATGAATTTTGTAAATTTGCAAAGCTGGTTTACTATTGTTTTTAAAATGTATATAGTAATTTTACCATACAACTCTATTGTAACATTTCCTGTTCTGTTTAGGAAATGTCATACACAAGTATAGGAATGATACCACAATACTGTTTCGTATATTTCCCATACATGGTGTAGGTTCAAAACTACCTTACCAATGCATGTTAAGGAATTTTACCAAAAAATTTTTGGTGAGGGTTACGTTACTATGAAACTGAAAGTCAGTGTAGCTATAAATTTTTTGACATGTTCGACAAAAGTTAGTTTTAAAAATTTCAGTAGTAGCCAAAAGTTAAAGGTATGCCAAATTTTTCTCATTTTCATCAATTTAAAAAAAAAATAAAATTGTATCGCTTTGTGTTTGCAAACATGTCTTGAAGTAGCTCACATCATTAAGCATCAATATTAACTACCTTGCTTTTGCAAGTTAATTATTTTTTATTATTTTGGCTACACCGTAACTGCCATTTTGTGACTTTGATAGATGATTATACTAAAACAATGGGACCTAATTTTTTTTATTTGGGGAAATGACATATTAGCTGATGTTCAAAAATTAAACAGTGTTTGGCACAAATATAAAATTTTGAATTTTTATGGATCCAACGTTCTTAATCACTACAGATCTTAGATATTTGTGGGAAATAAATTCATCTACTTGTTCTAGTGCTTTTGTGAATAACTTTTGCTCTGCTTCGTTGTTATTGTTAGCGTGTCTTTATGCAGATAAATCGCTTATTTAAATGATCTAATCAAATCAGTTGACTGAAACACCACACGTCTGTGATTTGCGGATAAAACCCACGACGTGCGAGGAATTAAAATTTTTATACTCGAAAACTTCTTTATTTGTAACAATTCCATACTACTTTTTAATAGTTGTTATGAGGAACTAATAATGATCTCCAGGTACAATTTAAACGTTTAAGTGTAGGTTCCCAAGCTGCAAAAACCTGTAGTACTTTACACGTAATAAAGTGAGTGTCCTTTCACAACAAATTTGTTTAAGTAATTTCATGTAAGCCTAACTATTTTACCGTGAAGTTGACTGGCCGATTATTTTAACGCGTCCTTGGGACACTACGAAACAATAAACGAATAAATTTCTTGCCAAAGTTATGGTCACATGTTTAGTTAAAAAAAAAAAATCATCTTCATTCATTTGTCAGGGAGGGATATTTGTCGAGCAGGAAGGCTGGCGGTGGACGGCGGTCTGAGGGGAGGGTCCAGAGTCGTGTTTCTTAATTAGGAGCGGCGCCCGGGGAGGAATGTTAACTAAGCAATTTCTCGGCGAGAATTTGTGTATTTTTGGGAGCCGGGCCGGTAGCCTCAGCTGCCGGGCAGAGAAAATTGCAGGTTTCAGTCCACTTTATGTAGAACTCAGGCGCTGAAGTTGCCACCGGTATAGACTCTCTCGGCTTCTGTTGCCCTTGCTCCAGGCGCCTACAACACCTCGTGGTTAGGATGTAGACTGTTCACGATATAGTGAGCACTACTTATTTTTTTCGTTCAGCTATTTTGTATTCGTCTTTCCTATATACAATATGAAAACTACCATGAAACTAAACGGTAGTATAAACGTTTCACCGCACTGGAAACGTATCTCTTTAGGCCTCAACAGCATACACTTTTTGGTTATTAGTAGAGACCGAAAAAATTCTAGAGTTCACTGACCTGTAGGCTAGCCTGCAAAAACAGCTGTGAACTGAAGCTGCCAGCAGATGCTCATAAGTAGAGGTACGTAAATTTCGCAGATACACTCCAGGTCAGGTTGAACGCCAATTATGTATACTTCATTGTCATGTCTGTGACTTGCTGGCGGCTGTTACGAAACCCGTTTGACTACTGCAAGCCAGTAGTAAATAAGGAAATAATGCGACGTGCTATCGCTTGCTACCTGCTTGTACGGTTATAAGTCAATAATCTATTGCGGCCAGTGGGTGTATAGGACTGACAAGACTAGGCTGCTGCCAGATGAATCCACGAAATTGACGTACCTCTACTCATTAGCTTATTGCTGTTAAAGTGATATAGGTGTGTGTTAGTTACATTTCCATTATTGGCTCAAAGACTTCCAGAAGGTGTCAAATAAGTCAAAGGCCAATTGCGAAAGTGATGCAAACTTTGTTGGAATTCTCGCTAGTGTGCAAGTGAAAACGCGAGTTTTTCAAGTCTCTAGTTACTATACATTTTAGGGAATGCTTGGTATAAACTGAACAGCATATAGTGAAGTGCTTCCTGTACACAGCTCCAACAACTGCTTTAGTATTGCTTCGGCATATGTTTACATTGCACTGTTCCCCTGAAGGTAGGTTTTCGTACACGTAAAAGCGTGAGTGCACATCGTTTGTCTTTAAGTAGCTTACCCTAGGCTAAACAGTTTTTATAACTAGTTTAGTACAAACGCTTTCTAGGGTAAACGATATAAAGGACGAATTATTTTTTTTAGGATATATTACATTTTAAAACAAATCTCTTAGTGACAAAAAACTTTAAACTACACGTATTTTAATAGGAAATATTACAGGACGCATTAATTTTTTAGAAAAAATAAAATAAAATAACTTGCTTTACGGACAGTTGAATTTAGTATAAACAACTTTTACGTCAAACGACTATAGATGAAACAGTTTTGCTAAAATAATATCTTAAAGCAACTGTGTTGACACCAAATAACGTTTGTACAAATTACATTCAAATATGCACATTTCATGTTAAATTAATTTAGAAAAAAAAAAATTCTTAAAGCGATATGAAAAACCTATTACTAGCAAAATACACCGAAAAATATACTTAGAACAAACGATGTAAAGTCGATACGCAACCGCCCTTGAATAAGAGTGTTAATTATAGTTATATTGAATTTTAGGGGTTCGTTTGGCTCGGTTACGCCATGCCTCAAAAACTAATTCCTCTACAAAACATAAATGGGCTCTTAGAACATAATTTCGTTACATAGTTTTAGGCAACAGAACTAACTACCCACCAAGTGAACGTGTCCCTGATACCTGGGTCATTTAAAGCTGTTGAAGAAAAATTTTTTATTTGTTTTGAAGATAATTTAAGCTGTTGCCTGACATAAACTACCAATTATTGTAAGCAACGAATCAGTGGAAACGAAACCAGATATGCTTTTTTGGTACCTAAATAACACGATTTTGTTTTATAAAGTGGTAAAATATAGCCCTTTAAATGTATTTAAGCATTTAGTTTATTTATAACTGGTATATTTCTTGGATTCGTAGACTGAAAGAAAAGTGTTGTTGCCGGTATCATAATTCTGTTAAAATAGGGTCAATATTCCAGTTTGGTTGTCGGTTTTATCTTGATTGTTCCTAGAAACAATTTGTTCTGTTGTAAAATAATATTTTGTAGAATGAACAAAAGAACATCTTCCTTCTACAGAACATGTTATTTCTACAGAACACATTGTTGCAGGACTAATTTATACAGTCTCTACCAACAACCGTACTGGACATGTGTGCCTATTTTAACATAATTATGGTACTTACAACAACTGTTTTCTTTCACTGTACATATTCAATTTGTGGTATTTTTAAAGTTCGTGGGTTTGTAAGCCAGCAGTTAGTGATAAATTCCGGTTGTTAAGACTTTTGATGCTTTCGTAAAATTTAAAATACAAAATATGGTTAACACAAATGAAGATTCCTGAGAAATTTTTTCATGCTGTTCTGTTGAAGCCGGCAATTACTTTGGCTCCTGTAGAAATATATTTCTTACCTTCTTACATTAAATAGAAATCATCGTTACACATAAATCCCTTAATATTTTACTGAGCAGTTGTCTCTTCATTAATACATTTATTGTAGTAATATGTGTAGAGCCACGATTTTATAGCGAAAATATTATTGTACCAATTAATTTCAATGTTTTATGTGCACATCTGCAGCTATGGTTCATGGTCGGTGATTGGTATGTTTAAACTCTCGATCGTCGTGTGGTTATACAGGCAAATAACAAACGTATGGCGTCACAATAGCATTATTCTGATTGGTTCAGTCAAATTACTGACTTGTCTAAATAAAGACACACTTTGCACATGACCATGGTACAAAACAGCTGATGTGCAGGTCAAGGCATTAGAACACCATGGTGCCAAACTATGTTCGCTATAAACTGGCTTCTCTAAAAATTTGATATAACATAGATAATTATTAAAATCAAACAAATACCCTGAAGTAATGTTTTGCCTGTTTCATGCTGTTTTCACTTTGTTCACAGGTGAAATATTCAATGGCTTGTGTGGCAAAGTGCGCTTGTATCCGCTACGTACTGTATGTTGTTGCTTTTAAGTGAATTCATCTGCCAGCGGAACGTAATAGTGTATGTAACGCCGCAGCAAGATCTTCATTGACACTTATTTTCTTATGTCTGTACCGCGACTGTACTATAGTTAGGGCCATGAATTATTCGCGAAAATAATTTTGCCCCAAGTTTTTTTTCAGTGTCTTATATTCACATCAGAAGTTCTGCTACATGGTATCTATGTAAAGTGACGTCTCCCATTTGACCGTGCCAATCACGGTAAGGTCACTGCAACACCACACGTCTGTGATTTGCGTTATGACATCCAATCACTGACCATGTAGCATATCTGCAGATGTGCATTTAAGGCACTGAAACAAACTGGAGCAAATATATTTTCGCGAAAAGTTCATGGCCCTAACAATAGTGAAAAAGAGCCTGCGTGCTCTACAATAGCTCGCCACTCACCACTGGCCGATGTCTCTAGAGCCACAAGTTTGTGTCAAAATATTTTTGCAACACTTTGTTTCAATGCCTTACGTGCACATCGGCAACACTGTTCCGTAGTTATTCGTGACGTGACTTTCTTCACGCACGTCTCTCATTTTACTGCAACAATCATAACAAGGTTATTATATCACCATACGCCTGTGATTTGCTAGTATAACCCCCATGACAAACGAGAAATAAAATATCCAATCACTGACCATGAAGCTGATCTGCAAATATGTACACAAGGCATTGAAACTAAATGGTGAAATAATCGTCTCGCCACAAAATCGTGGCTCTTCATACATATTACGTACATCGCATTAAAGTTGCACGTAATTATGCAAAATGGAAGCAACCTACATCCAACTGGTACTGAGACAGTCAAGGTTAAAGTTTACTGTGCGTATCTGCTTCTTGTATAAACCACTTTTTGTAGTATCTTATTTTACTTAAAATATGGCGATTTAATACTTGTTCTATCTCTAGAGTTTACTTCTGACCTTCTCCTTCTGATTGGTACGAGTATCTCAAAATAAATTACTTCATGGGTTGGTCCCTTTTTGCATAACTACGTGCAATTGTCAAAGATGATTGATACATTTTCTCTCGATAAATTCTAACTCAATTATTACAAGAAAACTGTTGACACGATGTTGCGTAGATCAGCGTTTTACGTATTTTCTTAAAATGTTAAAACCTCAGTTTGTTCATTATTTTATAACGGGAAACAACTAACAAAAAAAATTTTTATCTTACGTGACCGACTACAGAGTCACGAAAGTAACAAACCCCACGCTGTTTCTACACCGATAACTGAACTAATCGATATGTATACTTCGTCTAGTTGCAAAGCGTAAAATAAAACTACATTAACTGATTTCGGAGAAAAACCTTTGATCCGGGCTGGCAAGGAAAAAACCCTGTTAAAGCCATGCTTCCCTGTACTCCGGTTTCCGAGATGACTTATTAGCCGAAACCGTCTTGAAAAAAGTAGACACCACGGCAAAAACCACTTTAAACAAATCTGCCAAATTGATTTGCGGTAGCTACACTCCTGTAATTTGAAAGAAATAAAAAGTATTAACGATTGCAAAGAAGGGAACGCGGTTTTAGGGTAAGTGCGCCTGAGGTATAGCAGCAATGGACAGATGAAGGTGGTTTCACAAACACCTCTTAGTTTACGTTCCTACGTACGTGTAACAGTAGAAACACAGAGTGTGCATGCAATTATTTACTTCACCATGCAGCGTGAGTGCATACGTAACTTAGTTGGTCAACTTTCCACTCCGTACGTACGAACGATAAGTTGTAGCTGTGAATCCAGCTTTATGTGGTCGCAATAACGCAAGGCTTTGTTAGATTTGAATCATGCTTTTTAAATACTCAGGCCCTACTCTTATTTCTCGCAAATTACTTTATTTGCTTCGTTTTAATTCTATTAATGTGCCATAATCTACTGCCGATACTTTGCACTATCAAAAACCACTTTTGTGCACACCTACGCCGTAAAAAAATTCCAAAGTTGTAAGGGAAGTTATTAACCCATACAGAGTATGAGACACTTGCCAGACTTCAGTTTGTAAAGAGAGAAAATTGTGAGCATTGTGACCTAGTAACATCAGTAAACATTTTATTGAGTTCGAAAAATGTATGTGTAACAGTTTTATCATACCTAGTTTCCTAACACTTCTTGACATAGGTATGGTAAGATTACAAATACAGTGCAAATTCTACGATGTTCTGAATCCAATGTTAAAGCCTTACGTGCGTGAGTACGTTACGTGTTGTTGTGGATCCGGCTTAAGGGCAAACCTGACTAGCGTAGTTACTACAAGATGGCCCACACGCTTTCGCTTTTGTGTCTGCAATTTTCCGTGTCTCGGCAACCTTTACTCGCGGGTTGCGACGGGATCTGTGAGGTCCTGATGGGCAACAAAACGGACTTCCTGTTCCTTGTCGTGATCCGCTATGCTGGCTTGCCCTATGACGTAACTAGAGTGTTTGGTAAGCCAAAGCGTGAAAGGGGATCGCGACCGTTTTGATCTCACCCTAATGATGATGTGGCTTGTGACTTAACTGCCGTGATAAAAGAGAGTTCGGGAAGCGCTGCAGAGAGTCGACATGACGTATTTTCGGAGCAGAGCCCGAATGAATGGACAAGGAAAACCGGATATCCCAGAGAAAACCTATTGATCTGCGGCATCATCCCCCACGATTCCTAAATGCAAAAATTCGGATCAGCCCAGCCGAGAATCGAACATTGATCATGTTAACGGGAGGCAAGCACTCTAGCCACTACGCCAACCGCGAACCGCATGTACTAAACAGAACAGAAATTTTGAAATTGGTTGTGGCCTGACTGGCGGGTTGGTAACGCTGATTAATACATGAATTGCTGCCGACAATAAGTCTGGTTCGTGGCATTGAGCAGTAAAAATTATTTTCGTTTCACTGTTCCACGATCTTTTGAGGAACAATGGATTTTTTAGAAAAGTTTTTTACACCAACACGACGAAATACCTTACGTGCACATCTGCAGTTCTGCTTCATTGTTATTAGCAGCTTCTCTTTGTGAAAGTAAGTCTCTCATTTCATCGTACGAATCAGAAAGAAGGTTAACGGGACACCAGACGTCTGTGATTTACGGGTAGAATCCCAAAACGCGAGAGAGTTAAAAATATCCAATCGCTTAACACGGATCATAGCTGCAGACATGCACGTAAGGCATAAGAAGAAGTTAGTGCAACGATTTTTCGGGAAAATCAGGTTTCCCTTATCGTTATTTGAGCATTAATATTTAAGGCGGTGTTTTTTATTTAGTTATTGCGTTCAAGGCAAGAAAGTTTCCACGTGCTGCACTACAACTAAATTTTCTAAACGGCAATGGAAGTTCTTGACCTTTTACCAGTGAGTAACTCATACTGTATTGTTGTTTGTAAATAGAACAAATATTTAGCGTTGTTAGTATACTAGTCTGGTAACTTCAGTATAGGCCAATATTTGACTGTTTCCTAAAAAGGTTTAGGAACATTTACTACTGGTGTATCCGGGAATAATATTACCATACCAACTATCTTAATACTACTATAAATTGGTGCTGTAAATTAACAAACATTTTTGTACAGTGTGAGTATGCGCGCAAGAGTTTTTTGCACGGTTACTCTGACGTACAACATGCGATAGCCGACGCCACCTTTCAGCTCAGACATAATCTTGGCTGCATGCAGTGCAACACCGCGTGTCAAAACATATCGCAACATGCTTACAGCCAGAAGCTGCGTATTTTGAACAATACGCAAGAATCGTTCAAAAGTAACTTCAATGCCCGGTACGGACCCGGTATGCATCTCCCTAGTCGTAAAATGGAAAAGAAAAAGATGCTTCTGTCCAGGTGCTCAAACAACTTGACCTTTCTCTGTAAATACAGCAGTAATGATGTCATTCCGAAAGGACTAACAATGATATGTCCAGTTAACAGCTAACAAGCTCGAAAAATAGTCAATACAGCTATCAACGGTATCATAAATGAGAGAACTGCCTTTTACAACTGCTCGAAAGAACAGTTAAATAATGAAATATCGGAACTTCAGCTTAGTATCGAATCTGTCCTGACCACCAAAAACTTCAAGTATATTTAACAATGCATCTCAAACTTGATTGAGAAAAAGTCACATAAATGCAAAGATAAGCAAAAAGAAAAACTGGCAAAACTATCGAAAATTAAAAAAAAAAAAAAAATAGAATTTCCACAACCCATTAACACTACTGTGAATGCGTCGAGGAAAACAATTAGAGAAACATGTTCTACAGAAAGGGCTAAATTTCTGCATCGCTCCACGGCGGACACCTGTTCTGAACATAGTTTCTTCAGTCTAAATTGTCATATACAAACTTCCAGCAGTCAAAAAATACGAGTTCTGCTGGTGTGTGTGATCTGCGATCACCTATCTTGCCCACCAAAACCAAACATCTTATCATCTAAACACTTATTGCTGACACGAATGTTGTAATCCTTCCCGCCGACAAAGGCATGGCTACTGTCATCCTAGATAAAACTGATTACGAAAAGAAAAATTCTGACCTTATTATCACTGACAAATTATGCAGCTTAAAAAATATCCTACTGCCTGCACAAAAAGCCAAATATACCAAACTCTACGGAACTCACTCTCTATGATTAGTCTGTATGCCTTAGGTAGAGACCGGAAAAATTTGCGGCTTCACTGACCTCTAGGCTAGCCTCCAAAAATATCTGTATACTCAAACATATACATTATCTGCTGAATGGCTGCTCGATGATGCAGTGATGTGGGCCTACATTTAGTTACTTCTTCATTATTGGTTAATACACTTCCAGGAAGTGTCATATAAGTCACGGGACAGTTGCGAAAGTGGCACGAACTTACAGTTGCTAAAATTCTAGCTTGAAGCCAAAAGAAAAAGCGAATATTTCCGGTCTCTAGCCATAGGAGAGCTCAAAGAGCTATTTAAATGTCCCACATTGGTAGGGTTGCTAAATAAGTCCGTGGCAGCCTCCTAAAGACGGCCATAACAGCAAATTCTATAGTTCTCGACCACTGCAGGCCTACCTTGCAACAACGCCTTTTAAATATAGATGTAGCGAATTTCATTAAAAATCACTGATATTTCAACTTCAGTATTCTTCTTGCGTGTATATCAATATAACTCTTAAATGGGGCTGCATGATATTTTTGGTGTGCAAATGAGCTGTAAAAACGGTGTTGATGTTCAGAATGTCAGTTGAGTCACTTATCCCTGTGTACATACAAATCCTTTGTGAGCATACCTAATCTTTCTTTAATGAGGTACTTTCATAAATTTACTGATTTTATGTTTTCTTACTCGTAACTGGCTTTTATGACTTAGTTTTGACATTCAGAGTCGGTAGAGACATATGGCATTGCTAAACCGATTTCTATATGCATAAATGTGCTAACTATTATCTATATTTAATGAAGTGAGATTTAAATAAGTAAATACTTAGTTTATCTCCAGTTAAGACTATACAAATAAAACAGTAAAATTATGAAACAGATATGATAAGTAGCAATTAACGTATTCTTTATATCGCTTGTGGACACTCATCTCAACTTACCTTAACGTAGTGGATTTTCATTTTTATTTTTTACGAGCAATGATGTGTGGTTATTACCATGATGTCTGCACGTTACATTTTCAGTAAAGATCATACCAAGTAAGCCAAAAACAATTTTTATCTAGCTGGTTCAGCATAGTGTTGAGTAGCGTGGCTATCACCAAAACGGCTCCTGAACTTATTTTCCTTTGCGACCTGGTAGACTTAACAAAACCAGGTAATTAGCAAAAAATATTTAATGTAATTCCTCACCAGTCAATACACTGTATGAGGCTTTACTTGGTAACATGTTTACGGAAGTACTGACAGAGACTTTCTGGTCTTCGGGAGGGTAAACATTTAAACCTCTCCGTCTTTGACACTCTACTAATGAATATCCTGATTCAAATAGGTAACTGAATAGGACACTTAAGGCTATAAATAGAGGTACGTGAGCTTCGCTAAATTATTCCTGGATATGTTGGACGCCAAATACGTACACTTCATTCTCACATCTGTGATTGGGCAACGGATGTTTTCACGTGCCCTTTGACGACTGCAAGTCAGTAATTAACAAGGACATATGTATAGGTGACATTAATATCAGTTTGAAGCCGGCGAATAGTTGAATGTTGCCAGTGCGTGTCTAAGGCTGAGAAATCTAGGCTGATACCGTGTGAATCCGTGAAATCCACACACTTCTATGCGTTAAGCATTGTGTAGTGGTAATGTATTCCAACAAGGTCGCTCCCGATTTTGGCAAATGGAAAAAGGGGCAGGGATTGACGTTGCCAGGCGAGATTTCCCCCCGTTTTTCCTATCTTTACATTCCGTAGGTTGTCCTGACTCATCTCACTTCATCCGTTTTGCTTAACAATTATACTCTACGTTTGATGTGTGTATTTGTGCAACGTCATCTTTAATGTGAATGTGCCAATCAGATCAAGATTGACCCCGGCATCACACATCTGTGGTTTGGGGACATAAACCCAAGACGCTGGAAGTTTTAAACTCCCAATCGCTGACCACGAAGCAGAGATGCACACGAAAAAAAACGAGGCAGATACAAGTAGTTTGTGGGTATTTACCCTGCAAAATTTAGTTTGTGACCAGCACAAAAGCATTTTGTTGACTCCACTAAAGTATTTTGGTCACCGCAAAATTATTTTATGGTTACTACAAAATAATTCTGCAAGGAAGACTTCCAACAAAAATGTTCTTTCAGCAGGCCTATAGGTGTGCACGTAAGTCATTGAAACAAAGTGGTGCAAAAGTCTTCCCGCGAAAACACCTTGTCGCTAGCCAACAGTGTATGAGATGTTCCCCAACACTGCGAAATATGAAGCGACTTAACAACGAATGAAACCCTCGTCATGTTGGGAGACAAGTGAGCCAACTGGGCAACCATACACGAGACTGGACTGTATGTATTGCTCAGGATGTTACACCACACATACGTCATGTCTCGAGGTAGAGCACACCGTTCACTGAGAGGCCAGCACACAGCCACCAAGGTCATATTTCATGTTGATGACGGCGATTTGTTTTATCACGACCTCACGTCACGGTTCGATTCGACTACGAGTATTCCGATTCGCTTCCTGAGTTGACAGTCCCATCTATCTCACGATGTATTATTTTCTCCTGACGTTTTGGCTTGCTGTTCCTTGAAAGACTGTGAAAGATACATCGTGTAAAATCACGGTCAAATTATACCAACATGTTCTTAGAAAAAAAGCCGTTGTAGTACGAACAATATTTTTCCTTGTTTTGAGTGTTAGTATACTATATCAAACTGTAAAACATAATAATACCAAGAGACGTGATACTCTGTGTGTTTGTGTAGAGTCCTACATGATTTTAATGCAGCAGAGTACTTTGTTCCGTTAATAGAATGCTGTCTTTTCAGTAAAGAAATTGTTTACTAGACAGACCAACTTCAAAGATATTTGCATTACTACAGTTTTCATCGTTCTGAGAATACACAATCTCTGGAGGATCATCATATTATCTTACTCGTGGGGCCGCGGTGGCTGAATGGTCAGACTGTTCACCTCCCACCAAGTCGATCCGTGCTCGATTCCCTGCGGGGTCGGTCCTCGGATTTTCGCATGGGGAAGTCGTGCCCGACGATGCTGTTGGTCGACGGGTTTTTGGGGATCTCAAGTTTCCCGCCTCTTTATTACGGCGCCGCTCCGTACTGGCCTCATGTCACCCCTCACCAGTGCTAAAGAACTCGGTGTTTAACGCTGACTAACATCTCTAACATGCTACTCGTCACCGAATACTGTCAGTAAATAACGAAGGGGAATGTACCCGAGGGTGAGATTTCTGACTAGATGCCGTAGGCGTCTACATGAAGAACGACATGAAATGAGGCCCTACGGATTGCGAAGGGCGCGGGCAGCAGGAATACCACGAGAAAACCTACTGACCAGCACAAACTTCCATTGCGTCCCCAAATGCAGGAAAGTAGTGATCGGACCCACCAGGATTCGAGCCCATGTACAACTAGTGCACATAAATATTTAAATTCCATTATTACTCATACCTGCTAGAGTAACCAGATCGTACAGCTTCGCCAGATCATAACGTATCTCTTTGCTTGAAGGTGTCATGTCATTTAAATGTTTTCATTACACACTCACTTGGAGGTATAATTAGGGAAAGGAATATTTCGCGGGTTCAGCGACATGCATGTTAGAATCCACTGTTATATTTATACACAGGCCTCAGCCATTTGTCCATTAGCTGCTACTCACTGCAACAACAGATAATGAACGAATGGACGGGATCGAGTAAGCATAGAATAGTGGATTCTAACACGTCGGTCATTGAACTAGCGAATTATTCTTATTCCTTTCCCTCTAATGCCTGGAGTGATAGACTGAAAAGGCCGAGAAACGTACTTATTCCAAAGGGCAATGATAATACAAGTTATCTTTCTCGAAACGTTAGAATAATTGGAAAATATACGTCATACAGGATGCAAGAAGTGGCGACACAATTCTGCACATAAGTGGGAGGTGCAGACTAAACTTTACTGGAAAAGAACAAAAAATATTTCGCTTACAGCCCTATCCATTTAATACTTTTATTTTAATGCTGCACGTTGTGATATATTTTCTTCCTATACTAGGGTCCTCATTCAAAGTCATACAGCCAGTCTCCCAATGTAATGATACTATTCTTAAGAATACAAGATTGTTAATGTGCTTAGCAGTTTTCTTGGAAGTCACATATTGTTACGAGACATCGCTCTCGGTGATATGGGGCTGAGAGACCTGAAGAACCGTGCCACTTCCCCCTCCCCTGCTCTCTACCGCAACTCCTGGCGGTAAGGCTGCGAACTGCGGCCCTCCTCCCCTGTCTTCCTACACCTGGCGACGCGGGCCACTCGTGTCTGGCTGACGTCACGAGCACCTATCCATCTTCCTTGACAGGTACTCAGCTCGGACGTGACTTAATGTTACCGCGACACCTGGAAAGTTCGGCTTACAACAACCAGCATTGTCGGCGAGCTATGAGAATATTCTGGGCGTCGTCGCTGGCGACTATAAATACCGGCCTACTGCGAGGAGTGGTAGAGTGGTTGTGGCGTTTAGTCAAGTGAGTATTCGCGGTGGACTTGGCAGCGATGTGTGAGGCGAGAGCGGCGGACCAAGGAGAGACTGCGCAGGTGTGGGCGACTGTGGCACTCCTGGGGTGGTGTGAGTGAGTGCGAGAGCCAACGAACAGGCTAGACTGTATCTACATGTAGTGAGACATTTATGAAGAGAGACTTATGCGATAGGAGGACTGATTTGAGAGAGATACATTTATTAGTTTTATACTAGAATATGACATTATACTTTATACTTCAAATGAGATGACCTGTCAATAATATACGTAACTATTGATCTAAAGAGTGTGAATCGCAAGGGTTGTATGCTTAATCTACAGTGTTTAATGGAAATTGAAGTAAATTAAGACAATTAATTTATTTGTTAAATTATCTATGTTTTCCATCCCAATTGAAACTGGCTGTGCCAAGAACTTCACAGTTCTTACACAGCATTTTACCATATTTGTATCGCTAGCGAACGCGAATTATTTCTGTCTTCAACACAATTCTACATCATCGATGTTCACTTGTTTATCAAAACGTACTACGTATTTTGTATAGGACGAAGGTAAAATACGTGACACAAAATGCATGAACTTTATTAGGGGTTACTGATAAATCTCTCGATCCAGATATTTTGTGTGATTAATTTACGTATGTATTGGCAACAATTATAAACCAATCTTAGAAGATTCTTTATGTATGCCTATGTATGCTCATGATCATGACTGAGATGACAGCTTAACGAGTGAGACAGATTTTTGGCACTATTTTCATAAATAACCACACCAGCACTATCCTGAAAAATAGAAGAACGTAAGCTAGAGTAATCACAACTATCTATGCCAATATCACATCGAATACCAGAACAACTATAGGTCATTCGGAATAAAGTGAGCACTAAAGATTTAACCTTTGAAAAAAATCACTAGCCGTCGCTGCATATAATTCAACATTGACAACAGTTACATTACTGCTTATACAGTTGGCAGCGAATTATCGCACGTAGGTCCGTGTATTTTATATTTAAATACAACATTACTGAAAGAACATCAAATGCAATCGACCTCTTCGTATTTAATATACTATAAAATATTTATTTATGATAATATTGACATACTTACAGCCTGTATAAGTATACTTAAACGGCGCCAGTAGAAAGTGATTTAATCCGGGCCGTTCAAATTCAACAGTCGTTAGCGAAAAAGGCGTCTAGCGCTGCGCGCACTGACGTAGTTAATTATTTCACCGACAGGTGGCATCAGAGTTAGGTTTTCGCCACTTAGCTTGGAAGCGTTCAATGACGGTACCGGACGGTACAAGAGGAGAGCGTTGTTGTGTTTGTCAAGGTGCAATAAATATGGGTTTCTGATAAAACACATTCAAAAGTATTAGAAGTGACTGTTTCCTCATTGTAAATATGTAAGTTGTAATGTGTTACGAACGCCAAAATGAGTATCTTGATATAGAAACAGCAATTTTTTTTTTGTTTCATAAACTAAGAAAATACGTTGTTTTTGTTGAGTGCGTCGTTGTTCATGGCAGTATAACTGAACAGGTTTGAATTCTCAAATTGCGTGTGTCATTATGGCGTGTTTTTTTTTTTTGTGTGGTGGTTTGGAGTTATAATTCGATTTGCATGTGTACACATTTACGAGATACGTAACGGCAATAGTGCGGGTCGTATAAATTAGAGTCGATGCACAGAAACCAGTATTAAAAGATGTTAACTCGCAGGTATTTATAACTAAGATTACTATTGGTTATAAATTTTATTCAATACCCGTGTATTTAATGAGTAGATATTGTTAACATTTTTAGCCCAGTGTAATGTAGATGGAAACATTGTACAAGCCTATGTAAATTAAAGCACGTGGCAATGTTTACGTTTACATACCGCGGAAAGATATAAACTGGCAGAAAATAGAAATTAATCAGGGCTTTTTTGAGTGCTCACTTTATTCCGAATCACCTATACAACTCCCTCCAACACAAATACCCCTAGCAAACTACCTCCACTATCAACGTGAGTACCACTCCCACTAACACAATTACTACTTCTACTATCTCCACCAGAAACACATCAAACTCCCACCATCACAAATACTACAACTACCACCATCAAAATTATCACTATCACAGTTACTACCATCTCAACTACCACCTTTAACACTACGCCCCGTGTTACACAATCACAACTATCACCATAACCACCACCATCATCACAGCAACCTTCACAACCACCGCCGAAATTACCACAACAACCACCATTACAACTACCACCACAACTAACACAAACACAACTAACACAAACACAACTAACACAAACACAACTAACACAAACACAACTAACACAAACACAACTACCACAAACAGAACTACCACAAACAGAACTACCATCATCGCATCTACCACCACCACAACTAAGACCATCACATTTACTATCACAACATCTAAAACTACTACATTTACAACCACCGCATCAGAACTGTCACCAGTCATCACCGACGTCACCATCACTAGAACTACAACCACATTCCAAAAAAGAACCGGTAACTATAAATTCTAAATGCTAGACACATGCTCGATTCTGTGTAAAGGGAACCCTAAAATATTGTTGGTCATTCTTTATATTGGCCGCTACTTTTTCACGCTGCCGGTACGTTTAAAATCCAAATTTATTGTTTGAATACGTATTTCTGTTAAAATGAATCATTTTTAGTGTAGAAAACCACGTCGGAAGACTTCTTTTTTTACGGGAGGAAGAAAGGTAAGTCAATGAAGCACGTGCTAGGAAGGAGAGGACTAGTGGTTAGATATGAAGGGGGTGAGGCGGTCTTGTGTGCCGCATGCAGCCCGGGGCATGGTGGATGGCGTGGCGCGCGCCCCCTGCAGGGCGCCGTCCTCGTAATAAATGGGTCGCACCACAATAACAACAAGCGAAGGAGGGACGACAATGAGCGTGGGGGCTGTGTCACGCGCGGATACCCTGGACCGGCTCCACCTGCTGCGCCGCGGAGACTTCAATGCCCGGCGCGACGAGTAGCTCCACTCAGGGGGAATATATTAGAGCGCTCGTCCATCCTTGACGACAAGGACTCTCTTTCATAGCCGGCCAGATATGTTAAAATGAAAAATAAGATCGTACCTCATATTTTCAAACGACTGACATGTTCAGATGAAGCACTACCAGATTAAAGTATGTTTGATAACTGTTGAAACAGTTAAGATTTGAAAATGCTCTAATATAGTACTGTAAGCGTGAGTAACTTTAGACACGTGGGGTAACTTTGGGACATTAATAAAAAAATGTTTTTTTTTTTCGTTATATGATAGCCCTGAATAAAAAAAATTTATGTGCAAAAAATTCCGAACAATATTTATCCACACGACTTGTAATTAATATTTACTCACAGTTGAAAATTTTAGAAAAACATTAATGCCCCACAGTCTCCCTATGTGTCGACGGTACATAATATACACCCGAACCAATGATAACAAACGTAAAATTATCCAAGATGGTGTTCACTTATGCATGGAGAAAATTTGCTCTTGCATACTTTACCTTATGTAGCAATAAGAAAGAGATTACGTGTAACAATATTTTGAAGTTAATTTATTTCAACATTAGATTTTAGTAACATCGTTCCCGATGAAAAAAATTTTATTTATTATAACTGTTAGGAATTTATATAACTGACACGATTAGCCCCTAAGATGTTCTGTAGGCGATTTTCACACCCTCTGTACTTGTAAAAATTCGGTAGAATTTAGCTATAAGTAGGGATGTTGATTTATCGCGGGGAAAGTTGTCTATTTCCTAAGCTTCAACGTATCTAATGTTTTCAATACCGAAGATTTCCTTTCGTTACTAAGGGTGACGGGATGTCCCTATTTGACTGGGTCAGTGCTAATTCTGCTGTGCTACGACTGAACACCTGTGACTAACTAGCCTTTGAACAGCTACCCAGAGGCACACTTCCATCGGCCAATCTGCACTGATTTGGAGAAAACGCGGGGAGAAAAGATTATCGTGATTACCCTCCAATGTTGAGCTGTTGCTGCGAGCTAGGATATACCTTTTAATCTCCCCCAAAAAATGAAGCTTGGATCAGAAACACTTAATTGAATAATACGTCCAAGAACAGGAAACTTGTAAACAGGTATGTTGCTGCCTAGAAAAACAATTTTCCATAGATTATAACGTACGTGTTGCTGGAGTTTTTTTTAAAAACGGCAAGTTATTAAGTTAAAGGATTTATCTTCTCTTTAGTCGTGTATTTACTCGTTGATGGCTGACGTTAAGGTTTTAATTCCTGCACATTTTTTTTTTTTTTTACCTTCTTCACAGTATATTGTAATTGTAGCTAGCATTGTAAACAGTGGAGGGGGGGGGTTTCTCTTTTTTCATCAATTGTGTACTTCAGCAATCATTAAAAAAGCTATACGTAAGTTGTAACAAGCTCTATAGCAATAATTATTTTTAAGAGATTTGTTAATGTTTAACAAACTCGTAAGTCATGATCAGTTTGCCTCTTACCAGAAGCAGTAGTTTATACCGCATGAACAGGTAAATATGGGTTATAGTGTATACACGTCAGGGTTTTTCTTCTGATTTTGTTTTAAGTAACATTTGAATATACATAAGAGTTTCTAAAAGATGGTTAGTTCAAATCAGGTAAGGGATAAATACTACTTTATTTTTCTACTGTCAACAGTTAAAGGTACTTATAACACAAATCGTTTCTGAAATGTTACTATAAATGTGCATTTTCATTAACAATGGCAGCAATATTTGATTTAAACAAAACGTTAATTTTTACTATATTTTAAAGGACTCATAACTTTCTTAATATTCACTTGTCTTGATAATATAATATCCTGGATATACCCAAATGAGGACATGCATCCTTGCGCTGAAATAATACGCATCTTATCCCGACTATTGTGATTTACCAACAATTTTTCTAATTGTGTGCATTCAATATACAGTTCAGTGATTTTTGTTACAAAAAAATTTAAGCAGGCCATCAATACGGAAATTCACTTTATTCACGAAAGAAAGTTTTCCAGAGGATGTGATTTGTGTGTAACAGTAATTTCCGGCAAATTTATGATTTCAATAGACTACTCTGTAAATGTTTAGTGGGTGAATTAAGTGGCTTTTAAAATAATCACTTAAGCTTAATCTGTTTTAAAGCAATTTGTTCTATAAGTTAAAGTAAATATGCCAGTACCAGCCAGCAACAGTAAGGAAGTTCAAATGAGAATACAAAAAGTAAAAAAAAAAAAAGTAAATATTGCATAAACGTTTAGGTTGTATTTCGGATACGATAACACACACATGTAGCCAGAGAATTTATTTAGCAGACTAAAATACGTTATAAAATAGGACAGAGCACATTAAATTGATTATTATGCGAAAATCAAATTAAACCATAGTAATATATGTACCAAAAGACAGCCAAAAATATGAAACACTACCAACTAGCTAACAACAACGAAGTTTAATATTGCAGGGGTACAAAATAATCCACTGACAGCTAATCGTGTCTCAAGTTTCTAATCTGGGCTTGTGGTTAACCAAAAGAATTGCCAGTTTTTCGTAAGTTTTCTTAAATTTTAGGAGTGAAAATTACAGCATTGTAGAATTGAGTAAATTTAGTGAATCTGAAAGGAATAGTAATTTTTCATCTAAAGACTATATTATATTATACGTTGAAAACAGGAAAAAAAATGCACTTAATTTGTGAAAGCGTTTTTTTTTTTCCTGTCGGTGAAAATAAAAATTACGACGGCAGCGTCTGACAATTATTATCTACAGGTTTTCCCCCATTATAATTTACACGTAATGATTATATGGACTAGTTACATTACAATTATAAATCTCGTGTTTACTGAGACACGCAGTAAAAGTACAGGATAAGTGTTAATGTAAACTACTCCTATGTTTGTGGAAACAACGCTGCCGCATATGTAATGTCTAAACCTACACAATTATTTTGCAGTAAAATTAAAACCAGGATAAACGAAAAAAATATTTGAGGATATCACGCTACGTGCACGGAAGGGATTATGTACACTTTACCTCAGAATCACATTTCCCAGGGTATTTAGCAGTAGTCAGTTCGTAAAGAGAGAGCGAGTAGATTTTGGTCAGCACTGAACATCGAGGTCTTCAGCGCTGGTGAAGGATGATATGAGGTGAGTATGGAGCAGTGCCGGAATGAAGGGACGAGGGAAACATGAGATCCCCGAGAAATCCCGCGGACCAGCGGCATCGTCCGGCACGATTCCCACATGCGAAAATCAGGGGATCGACTCCGCCTGGAATCGAACCCGGATCACCTTGGTGGAAGGCGAGTACTCTACCCTTCTATGTCAACCGCGACCCTCGTCATAACTTCGCAGGAAATAAGGTCTGGCTATCATTCAGTTGTATTGACTTAGTTTACTATTTGATAGTTCATGTTAAGTGATGTATTACACGGTTTCGTTGAGAACTTTAACTTGTTATATTTATTAACACCCAATTTGTACGTTACATACTTACATAGGCCTAACATTGTATAAAAATCTTGGCCACTGGGATCAGCAACTTGTAAAACCACCATCAGAAGAATGTCAAGAGAATTCAGTTCATCAATTTTATACCCAGAATGTTCTGTACGTGTCATTCTGCTAACACGTACAGTCAGATTGTCGTAAGAAACAAGTCATTGCTTTATCCGCAAATCATTTGGATGTGCACATTATTATTATTTTTTTTTCGTGTTACAGTGTATTGAAAAAACTAGTTTTGTCGCTGCACCCATATCCGGCCGACATTCACCGTATAACTTTATTCCCTAAGCTGCCATTATCACCACTTTCGCGGTAACTCCAGAGATTTCCTTCGTAAATTTATGAATCACTAGTGACTTCATACTAATTATTTGTATACTAAATCGATTTAGTTCAACAATAATATTACGGTAACAGCTAGAAATGCGTTGCCTACCTCATAAACCCGGCGAGAGGAAGAATAAGTATTCACATGTTAAATACAATAATTATGTGGCTTAGTAGGTTACCTGTCTTACGAACATGTACACCACCAGTGACTTTTTATATTCAATATGGCGAAGCCCACATTATTATAGTATATTTAAGAACATTTAAAATACCCTTAAGGCCATGCTCTAATATTTGTGCTGCTCTTATAATCATTATTTTTTTTTAAAACTTAAACAAGAGCGGATACAAAAAATCTGTTTTGCACTTGTTCTTAAAAGTGTTTTTTGCCGTGACAGTAATTTTTTTTCAAGGCACGAAATTGTACGGTTTCGAATAAAAAGTGTTAACTATCCAGAATTTCGTTAATTTCATAGTAAGATAACAATAGCATTTTTGCCTTAAACCCACCAAGACGATCCGGGTTCGATTCTCGGCGGGGTCGTTCCCCGGATTTTCGCATGTGGGAATCGTGCCGTACGGTGCCGATGGTCGGCGGGTTTTCTCGGGGATCTTCCGTTTCCCCCGCCCATTCATTCCGGCGCTGCTTCATATTCACCTCATATCACCCCTCACCAGCGCTGAAGACCTCGATGTTAAGCGCTGACCAAAATCTCTCACTTACTCCATAGAAAAAATTAACCAACTTGATAAAGACCATTTTAAACAGAACTGCCAGACGGATTTGAGATAGGCTTAAAAACTGATATCACGAAAAAAAAAAAAATATATATATTGAAACAAGGAAGCATGACCTTAAATCATGAACAAATAAGTATTTTCACTATCGAAATCACTAAAAAATTACCTTATAAAACTTCTACACCTTTATTCCTGAGGCAAAAGTATCCTCCTCTCACTGCAAATAATGTTTTCTGACGAGGCGATATGATTGAGAAATGATGAAGCACCACTGCATATAAGTCACGTAATGGCTCTCAGGTAAGCAAACGTTTGCATTTTATGAAATTGTCACATACTGTATCTCATAATTTGCACGGATCTTAAATAGCTGTATTTTTAAAACTTATGTCATGAAGTTCTTTCTGCATTTGTCCATACTTGACGGCTGAATATGCTTGCAAAAGCAAAAACGTGTTAGTGGAGGCGATAATGAAGCTAATACGTACAAATTCTAATTTACCTACAACTGACTTGATACGTACATGAATAATTTAGTTACTATTCAAAACCAAGAATATGTAGTCCTATACTACTGGAGAAAGTTTTAATACAGTGTTAGAGAGATATCGAAGGTAGTTCGCTGATATTTTTTTTATTTAAATTTTTCTGTTATGCTGAACGTTACACTCACGTTTTTTGACGCATTTTGGTATGTTATCCACCTTAAAAATCCTTTATGAGTGCAGCCCTCAAAATACTTCTGTTATTCCGAATATGCTAATTTAAGCATGGCATCTGTGTCATATTGTTCTAGTTATGCCTGCGAGTACTATTATTTAGTTTGGAATTTACAGTCTGTCGGCACGTGATTTAGAAGAACATGTAATCTACTGCCCTAAACATAGAAAGAACTAAAATGCCAATTTTGTTTAGTACACAATGGCTCAAAATTTATTTGTAAATTGAATGGACGATTTTATAAATCAAGATTGAGCATTTGAGCAACCTTGACATACATTCATGAGTATTAGTAGGGACCCGGGAATTTCACGAACTAAATATCTGCCGACTAGACTCCAAAGTCATGTGCAGTCGTCATTCTTTGATCACTGGCTTCTGACAGTGAGTGGCCAGTTGTGTGCCTGACGAGATAATGTCTAAATATTACCATGCAGGTTTTCTATTGGTTCAGGGCCTTCATGAGTGAGTTCGTTAAATAGTGACCAATTTACGAAATTACCATTATACATTAAATAGAAATCTTCTTTACAGTACATCTCAGTCGTAACGCATTGAGTATACATTTCAATTGGCCTTGCGACTAACTGACGTAACAGACGTGCCAACATATGGTGTTATTAGATATCGTACGTAAGTCATTATGCCAAGTGCCCTAAATTTTTGTTGACACGAATTTTCCACTAACTTGTCCCACTGCCTTACGGAACATCTGCAACATTGCTGATTCAAGGTTTTCGCGAAAATAATTTTGCCCCAGTTTGTTTCAGTGCTTTACCACATAATATTTAGGAATGCAGAAGTGAAATAGTCTGTAAGGCAGCATACTCAGTCACACACGCCTGCAAAATGGCTTCCCTGGTCAGAAACTTGGCGGAAACATCTACCGCCAATCAGCGTAAGGTGGCTGCCCTGCTAGCTGGGAGCCAAGCCAATAGGAAACATGCCGTAACATCCAGGAACCAAACACACATAACGTTGGAATCAACAGCCTCGCGCAGCCAATAAGCGGCGAAGTTCAATCGTATCAAATGAGTAGGGCCAGGTAGTTTTCGCGAAAAGATTTTTGCAGCACGTTGTTTCAGTGCCTTACGTGCGCACTTGTGGTCAGAGATTGGATGCCGTAACACCCAGCGTCTTGAGGTTAAACCCGCAAATCACAGACGTGATGTGTCACGGTTATCCGTGTACTCACTGGCTCAGTCAAATGAATAGTAACTCTGCAGAAAAAACACTCTGCCAATAATCGTGAAGTTGAGCTGCAGGTGTACACGTAAGACACTGAAACAAAGTGGGACAAAAATTTTTTCGCGAAAACTACCGGGCCCTACAAATGAGCCTCCACTCTATTTCACGTCTGCATTACTATTTAATCTTTGGCCTTACATGTTAATACGCAATTCTACTTCATGGTTATTGGCAGCGTGTCTATGTGCAGAGCCGTATTTTATTTGACTGAGCCAATTACAATAACGTTCCTGCAACACAGCGGCGTCATTTCAGTTTTTTTTTTAGAAAGGGGGGGGGGGCATGATTTTGTTTTCCGGCGACAGTGACCTTGTTGCATTTGTTTTATTAATTAAGCACGTATAAATTAGATGCTTTAATAATAAAACTTCAGTATTATGTGCTTAAGTTAGCATTATTTAAATTTAAAAATACAAAAAATATATTTATACACATAAAATTCTAAATCCAGGGGGGGGGCATTTGCCCCCCTTCCCCCGTGGACCAAAATGACGCCCCTGCTGCAACACCACACGTCTGTGATTTGAAAGCAGAATCCCTAGATTTGTGAACGTTAAAATATCCAATCACTGATCACGAATCAGAACTGTAGATGTTCACGTAAGGCACCTATACAAAATGGGGAAAATTATTTTCGCTATTAACAGGGGTCCCTAGTTATTGGCAATGTGTCATTGTGCAGAGGCATAATCAATTATTCGACTGTGCCAATCAAAATAAGGTTATTGCAACACCACACATCTGCGATTTGCGGGTGTGAATCCGAATACGCTAAGATTTAAAAACACCCAATCACTGACCTGAATCGTCAGAGCAGATGTCAGCATAAGACACTGAATCAGGTTGATGCAAAATTCATTTCACAAAAATCAGTAACTATACTTATGCCGCTCTTTCACTCAGTGCAGGTAGTGTAACAGCTTGGTGAAATTGGGGCAACTTAGGTCAGTTTAGCCAACGTAACCTTTCTTGATCTCTGCGCAGGAGAATGCCATGTTCGTGGTGCAAGAAATTGATAAGTGGTGAAATAATGCTTTAGATTTCGTCGTCATTTCGCTTTCTCTTTCTTTTTACCACTTCTTCCTCGCCATGGAGTTTTTGTAACGTGTTTGTGAAATCTCCTTGATATTCCAAAAGAGTTTTATTTCCTAAGATATTACAGGATAACACCGATTTTGTAATTTTTGGTGTTATTACGTTAGTGGAGTTATACTCAAAAATAATAAATCTTCATTACTCTACAATGACAATAGTGACGAGTTTGAAGCGAAAACATTTTTGCACTGCTGGGAGTTAGCGCCTTACGTGGTCATCGCCAGCTGTGCCTCATGGTTTATTGGCAGAATGTCTTTGTTCAGACACACATTTCGTTTGACTACTTCGATAAGAATAAAGTTTCTGTGGCATCATACGTATGTGACGTGCCAGTCGAATCCCAAGACAAGCGAGAGTTTAAATATACATCAAGTAAAGCTGGATGATGTTCACACTGGACAAATGTTGCAAAAATCTTTTCTCCAATAAATACGTGGCTCTATCGGTGAATAAAAAAATAAGGCTCTTGAGCGGCACATGTTTGATAAACGACATTTGGTAACACTTGACTTTCAAAACAAGGAAAGCAATGCTGTGTTCAGCCATTTCACATAGTTAATTCCTGTTGGCTGCTTAAATAACGATATTTACATTAATTTTTTTTTGTGAAACTGAATCTGTAGCCTACGGTGTTTTCATAGCGAAAGAAAATACTGGGTTCTTAACAGTTCGCAAAAACGTGCGTACTCTTTACTCATACATGTACGTAAACAAATGGTAAAGAATTTCATCAGGAAAATATCTAGAAAGCACCACAAAATTTTTACTCGTTTACTTAGCTGTTAACTGGCTCGGATGCAGAAAAAAAGGGGGCGTAGGAGCAATTGCCCCTCCCGAGACGGCTCCATAAATATACTGTACAACAAAATAAGTACCAAGTAAATATTGAAAATAATACCGAATACGTTACCTAGGTCCTTATAAAAGACAACACAACAATAACAAAGCAATAATTTTTTATGCAACAATATGGAAGCAAAAGGTTAAAAATGTACTGAATTTATTTTGTATCAGCACATAATATTGCACTTTAAAATTATAATTAATTCTTAAAATTATTACTAGAGCCCGGTAATTTTCGCGAAAAGAATTTTGCAGCACTTTGTTTCAGTGCCTTACGTGCGCACCTGCATCTCTGCTATGTGGTCAGTGATTGGATGCCGTAACACCCAGAGTGTGGAGGTTAAACCCGCATATCACAGACGTGATGTGTGGCAGTTATCGGTGTACTGATTGGCACAGTCAAATGAATAACGACTCTGCACAAAAACACTCTGTCAATAGCCATGAAGATGAACTGCAGGTGTGCACGTAAGATACTGAAACAAAGTGGGGCAAAATTCTTTTCGCGAAAATTACCGGGGCCTAATTTTTACCGTGTCCTAAAGTGTATGTTAATATTTTTAGTTTGGAAACTCATTTAATATCACTATTTTGCAAAATTTTTCTGTGGGAAGGCCATTAAGGACCCACCTCCCGTTTTGACTTCGGGTTGTGTGTAGCTATGTTTTAGCACATAGCCCGTATCCAGGATCCAGCGCTGTATTCTCCTCTACCTGTTAGATGGATACACGTAGTTGTTAGATATCTGATATTTACTGTCTACATGCTGACACAGTGACAAAATATTATTGGGTCTGCACTCCATCGCTATTTTATTGGCATAGAGTCCTGATGTTCTGTCACCGACTGACAGGTGTTTGAAGCTTATCTTGTATCCAAATTATTCCGCGAACTTTTTGGTACCTATAAATACTGAAATGGCAATGTTTTCTCGGTGCATATGCTAACAGCGCTGTTAAAATAACTTACGATATTACGGATACTATCACAGAGCAGAAATATGAAAACAAGGCGAAAGTTAGCTACTGTCAATCAATGTGTGTTTGTCGTATATGTAGCAGAAAATTCTTTGTATTCTTAAGTGTTTTAAAGGAGACAAAGAATAGCTGTACGCTACTTTTGTGTTTTGCGGAAGTCGATCGGTCTTGTTACAAAGGTCGCGATGCTATAGGGCATGCTGCTCAGCTCAGCTTCAGGTTGACCGGTTTAAATGTATGAAAATACGTAGCAATAATATAAACCATTTACTAAGCTGCATAAAAGTACGGAAGTTCATTAAATAACGCAATAACTAAGCCTACTAGACAAACACAAACCGCTCCATAGAAAGCTACGGAAATTAATTGAGTATCTTACACCGATTTATCTTTCTTCTACAGCTATTTCCATCTATCTTGCTGTGAATTATGCAACTACGAGGCACTGCTTACTGATTTACTTCACTGATTCTTAAGTCACTAGCAGGTAATCCATTATAGAAAGTACTCATAAACCTAAGTTTCAAACTTTATGGACGACGTTAAAATAAGATTAAAAAAAAAAACACTTGGTTTTGCTAACTATATGTAAACACACAAACACACACACACACATATATATATATGCATACACATATATACACACACATATATATATATGTGTGTGTATGTGTGTGTGTGTGTGTGTGTGTGTGTGATATTAATGAATGACGTTTAAAACACTCTGTAGCGAGTTAGCCGACAATGAGACAAGAAATTTGATATAAGACTCTTGGGTCGCAACACTCGGGAAACGTCTTAAAATCGGTAACCAAACGTTGAACATATGTTATCACAGATGTCACACATCGCTGCATATTTGACTGTCAGGCGTAGCGTTTGTGATGTACCACGTGGTCCGCGTGTGCTGCTTACGCGCACAGTTTACTGGGTTCCAATCTGGTGTCTTCTGCAGAGTGTTTGTGTACGTTTCCTGCGCATCAGCGTATTGTTAGCTAACACTAATGTGTGTGTGTGTGTGTGTGTGTATATATATATATATATATATATATATAAACCATTTTTTGGGCTAGAGAGGAGGAATGTATGAAAATGTAATCCACGTTATATATATGTATATATAACATTTTTTTTTGGGGGGGGGGGAGAGTAGGTATGAATGAAAATGTGGACCACTAAATGTGTCATATCTCCAGAATTGGGCAGTTATCTGTCTATACTTATAACATTCAACTGGAACCACAGCAAATTATTTCTCCCCTCTGTCTGATTTGTTCGTACCACGAGTTTAAAACATTTTATGCCGTCAGTTTCATGTCTACGGAGAAAACTGTAGGGTATCGTATAGTACGCGAGGCCGACTTCGGAGCCATAAAAAATAGACAAGGGCCGTTAAAGTCATCGCTCTTATTTTAGGTTACCGCAACAGCGACCCTCGTTTCCTACGTGTAAGAGCGACGTCATTCTTCCCGTAACACATTCATTCACCGTGTTTTTCATATTTTAAAATATAAAGATTGAACAGTCACTGACTATCAGTGGTTCTATTATTATTTAATTTGTTGGAACTGCTCAATCCGGAATCCTTCGAAAACTACGCTTTGGAACAAAATATACTCGCTTATTGAAAAAAGGTACCTCAACAAATCCCTACAGATAAATAAAAAATAAAAAAATAATGATAATGTTATTTCGATAAATGTAATTCTGTTTTTTTTTCTTACAAGATGTCTGAAGCTTTCGAGGTATATAACTCAGCGCCAAAAGCAGGCTATAAGTTTAATATTGCAAAAAGAAAGAAAAACAGCCATCCAGGACAACAGTTTTTTTGCCAATTTTCTGAGCAAACATTTTCTCGATTAACGTATACCTGAAAAACAATCTCTGATTCCGAGATCTCGTAAATTTAATTACAGAGCAAGGTTTTCGCTTAACAAATACAACAATCTAGGTATATGTTTGCTCATAAAGTAGCCAAATACAACTATCAAGAATTGCTGATTTGTTGTACTTTTTCCACACTGACTTTTTTAAAAGTGTAGATCTCAATTGAAGAATTCAGCGTTTATTTATCTACCACGCCTTATTAAGAAAATCACGCAACAAAATTAGATCAATTTATTATAATTACTATATCACAGTGGTACTTTATAAAATGTTATTGTAGTCACAGTAATTTGCCTATTGTTTTCTCAAAAAAGTGTATGAAATAATGTGAGGCATTTTAAATTAGTTCAATTAAGTTCATAGACAGGAAAAGAGCTAAAACGAATATTTCTAGAATTAAACTGACCCACATTAACATTATGATGGGAATACTTACTTGTAATCACGTCCAGTCATCGTAAACCAAATGTAATTTATCAGAAGTAATTCGCAGAAAAAAATAACAATGAAAAGTTGAAATTGGTTACAGGCGATTTTTTTTTATTAGAAAAAATGGTGTCGATTGCAGAATGTAACTTTTGTTTTAAAATTACGCCATGAACAGTAAAGACGTTTTAACAGTGGTGTAAAATAACTATTTGAATATGTTATCCCGCATTGTTTTCTTAATTTTTTGACTACTAATGTCAACTAAACAACAGATTCTAAAGTAACAAATCGTGCTACTCATTGAATTTTCTAAAACAGAAGGGATATTTATATTTAGAGTGCAGTTAGCTAGTCAGTAAATCAGCCAATAGCTGCTTACATAATTATGAGTCACCGACGAATCAGGGCTATGGTAATCATATTAATAAATCTCACGGCACTAACGGTAAATATACAAGGGTACAGTGGCGGCTCGTGGATTATTGCCAGGTGGGGCTGCAGATAGTCGGAACTGTACACTCTTGATGACCAACGAAGATGAAATATTTGCCGGCTACTATACGTGTTGTGACCACTCAGTAGTAAGGGGCACCTGCACATCAGCGTGTCAGTGGCTGCAGAGTCAACCAGCGCACAACCCTGTACAGCTCTTGGCAACTGCATTCTTACCTGGCAATATACCACGAGCCACCACTGCAAGTATATATTATTATTGTTTTAAGCTTTGATGGACTAGGAAAACACTGGAACAAACTGTAAATTTTTTCTACATTTACAGTGCTACTTTTCAACATTATTACCACGCAGACTGAGAAACTTGTAACTGTGCGCTGGCTTTTGAAATACCCTCTGCAAAGAAAGTTGGAGTGGTTCATCTGATTTAAAATCCCTTACATACTCTCCTCTAGACCTTGATGACACTCCCATAGATACAATAAGGACAGAGCAAGACCTAAATCCAACATGTTTTGAAGTTTCTGTCAATATTGTGCTAAGGAAGGCCGGGTTTCAGTTTTACAGCCAACGAAAACATTTTCGGCGAGGAAAGATTATTGCCAGGTTGACCCAGGAAAGAAGAACCTGTTGCCCTCACTGAATGATGTTAGGGAGAAAGGGGTAAATAATATCGGCGTGTTACGATTCGCTTGTCATAGAGTCATAGACATACCGTGAAGAAACTAAACTGCAATCGTACCACTTGATGCATCTCTTAGGCGTACAATGGCCAAAATTTTAAACGAACAAGGTTCTATAGGCAGGCGGCAACATTCTTTGCAGAGGATATTGGTAAACTGCTGCACCATTAGAAATATCTCAGCAGTTTGCGTGGTCATCACGTTGAAATTAAGTTGGAAAAAGATGTATGTAGGCCTATATGTAGAAAATCAAAAGCATTTTCCTATTCATTTCCGTTTTTACTGCCCATCTGAGATAAAAAAAAATAGTATATTTAAATGTGTTTGTAATTTTACAAAGAAATCTCATGTGCCAATGTTTAACATTTTTTTACCCAGCACACAAAAATACTTGTTTGAATAGTGCACTTTAGCTAAATAAATAAAAAAAAAAAGATGCATCCAGCAGAAAACACGAAAAGTTACACTTCTGAGTTTGTTGAACCAACAAAAAATGTACTTGCGTTGACAAATTATTTCAGCCTAACACTATAGCCTATTTGGTTCATGCAAATGTCAAAGTAATTTATTTTGAGTAATATACAGATGTAAATTTCGTTGGTCTAAGATGTTTTAAACGTTGTTGTTTCTACTCTCCCTTTGAATTGAAGATTAGTTTACAACTTCTGTTGTTAGCATAACCGCAATACTTGCAAAAGTATTTAACGATGCTCCATTCAAATGAAAACCATCACGATAAAAGGTCTTATACATAAAGAAAGTAAACATCGTATATATACATATATATATATAGAGAGAGAGAGACAGAGAGAGAGAGAGAGACAGAGAGAGAGCGAGAGAGAGAGGGGGGGAGGGAGACACGCACAAGACGTCCAGAAACAAACGCATTTACGCGCACACCATGCGAATCCTGGGCTAAATTGGAAATAAAAATTTTACTGGTAAAATGTACGACAATTTATATGCACAATGTGGTAACATAAGCTCCCATATTGCGCTTCACAGACAAGGCCTATCATACATACTACCTCTGTTCTGACCTGCATGTTATAGGTGCAGGTTAAAATTCCGAGCAGTCTAAACGTGATTCTACGTTTACTTGACATAACACACATACAAACAATACCTGTACGTGGAGCGCAAGAGAGGACTATCTCCGTGCAGTGTTGCCACACAGTGCACGTAAAATGTCGTACAACATTTTGCACTTACATTTCCGCCTCCTCCATTTTAGCTGGGATTCGCGTGGTTTGCTTATTATGCGTTTGTTTTTACAAATCCTGTATGCTCGTATGTATGTGTGTATGTGGTATGTATGTTGTATGTAAGTATATATGTTGTGTGTATGTGGTATGTATGTTGTATGTAAGTATATATGTTGTATGTATGTATTATGTATGTATACATGTATGAATTTATGCATATTGTATGTGTGTTGTATGTATGTAGTATGTACGTAGTATGTATGTGTGTATGTAGTATGTATGTTGTATGTATGTAGTATGTATGTGTGTATGTTGTATGTATGTTGTATGTAAGTTTATATGTTGTATGTATGTATTAAATATGTATACAAGTATGAATTTATGCATATTGTATGTGTGTTGTATGTATGTAGTATGTATGTAGTATGTATGTGTGTATGTAGTATGTATGTTGTATGTATGTAGTATGTATGTGTGTATGTTGTATGCATGTTGTATGTAAGTATATATGTTGTATGTATTATGTATGTATACATGTATGAATTTATGCATATTGTATGAATGTTGTATGTAAGTAGTATGTATGTAGTATGTAGTACGTATGTTGTATGTGTGTAGTATGTATGTGTATGTTGTACGTATGTTGTATGTAAGTATATATGTTGTATGTATTATGTATGTATAAATGTATGAATGTATGTATATAGTATGTACGTAGTATTTATGTAGTATGTACGTATATATGTATGTTGTATGTATGTATATATGTTGTACGTTATGTACGTATATATGTAAGTATGTACGTATATATGTAAGTATGTACGTATGTATGTATTCATGTATGTAGTATGTACGTATGTATGTATTCATGTACGTAGTATGTACGTATATATGTAAGTATGTACGTATGTATGTATTCATGTATGTAGTATGTACGTACGTTGTATGCATGTATGTTGTATGTATGTAGTATGCATGTATGTTGTATGTATGTAGTATGCATGTAATATGTATGTATTTTGTATTTATGTTGTACGTATGTATGGCTGTTGTATGTATGTGTGTATGTAAATATGTATGTATGAATGTATGTATGTTGTATGTATGTATGAATGTTGTATGTATGAATGTTCATACATAGTACATGTGTGTGTAGGTTTGTGTGTGCGCGTGTGTGTATGTGCATCGGCGATGGCTGGATACGTTGGCAACATCGAGTATAATTCCAAGGCGATGAGAGTTAAAACATCCAATCACTAGCCATGAAGTAGAGCTGCAGGTGCGCACAAATGACAGTGCAACATAGTGTTGCATAGTTCTTTTCGCGATATCTTCTTGTCTCCAGTAATTATTTTATATTTATTTTCCGACCCAAAAATATAGAGGCAACGCATTAGGGCGATACAGGTGAGTCGTCGATGGGAAGATTGCTCGCCAATTCAGTATCTTGCGCGTAATTGTGATGAAACTGGCTGAGAAAGAGGCACAGTTAACCTAAGTGCTTTGCGCGTTCTAATGAAAAAATCGTTCGAAACAGCTGCAGACAGAGGAAGTAAAGAGTTGACACACTAAATGTGTTTTCAGAAAAATACTCAGTCCGGGTGAAGTAAAAATCCAACTCGAGTAGTTGAAAACCAAGTGTAGTTTCCAAAAACAAACTACTTATTGATTGTGTACATTGGACTGAGTAACTTCAGTTGCACTTCTAGCATCCCGGTCACGTGGTCGAGGAAACCTTACAAACCCTAGCAAGTTATCGTAAACTGGCGCAACTTTGATTCAAAGGATATATTTGTCTGACTCAAAATCTTGGTTTTCATGTAGTTAGATGCAGAACAATATAAAATGTATGTGAATATTTTTACTATCTATTTATTTACCAAATAACCCATAAACCAATGGGGTAGTATAGAGCGTTACAAGATGTGCGGTTCTAAGCAATGACTGTACACAACTGTACCGCAGAATATTCAGGAATACAGAAGAGAAATAGCCAGTACGACGGTAAACACAGTCACACACACCAGCAAAATGGCTTCGCTGGCCAACAACAATGCGGAGACGCCTACCGCCAATCAGCGTACACTTAAAAAGAGTATAGTTGCAGGTGCCATACTTCTCTTAAAATAGGGACAGCAAAACAGTTCGGTAGTTAGTACTTTTCTGGACAGTTCCTTCAACAATCTGTTTTGTAGAAGAAAGAAAGAGCCTTGTTGCTTTTACAAGCCAGCTGGTAACTTCTACAAAACAGATTGTTGAAGGAACTGTCCAGAGTAGTGCCGACAACCAAACTGTTTTGTTGTCCCTAATTAAACAGAAATATGGTACCTGTAACGATACTCATTTTTAAGTGTAGGGGGCTAACCTTCTAGCCGGCAGCCAGGCCAACAGGAAACCTGTCGTAATACGCGGGAATCAAACAGACACGGGGTTGATATCGACAGCTCCAGGCAGCAATAGCGGCGAAGTTTGCCCGTATCAAATAACCACTACGTCTTTCACGTGTGCATTACTATTTAGTCTTTGAGTCTACGATGTATGTAGAACCAAGACTGGTATAGGGACGCTGTACAGCAATTTAATCATCAAATATTTTAATTTGTATGTTTGTACCAAATGTTTATTTCCTTATTTTAGACAACAATTGTGACAGGTCTTTAGCGCTCGTGGAAGGGGTGGTGATATGACGTGAGTAAGGAGCAGCGCCGGAATGAACGTGCGGGGGAAACGGGAGATCCCCGAGAAAACCCGTCGACCAGCGGCATCGTCCGGCACGATTCCCAAATGTGAAAATCTGGGGACCGTACCCGTCAGAAATCGAACCCGGATCTTCTTGGTGGGAGGCGAGAGGTCTGACCATTCGACCACCGCGGCCCCTTGCTAGCCTCCAAGAATATATGTGTACTCAAGTAGACAACAGCTGTTCATTGCCTGCTCGCTGACACAGTGAAACAACACGATTTGGCCTCCATTCCATTGCATTTTATTATTGGCTCAACGTTCTCCAGTGGTCGAATAAGGCAAGAGGCAACTGATAAAGTGATACGAACATATAGTTGTTTGAATTCTTGCACGCGTCGAAATTAAAATGCAAATTCTTCAGGTCCCTACTCATAGTTTTTGCGTATAATGGCTCGTAAATGTTAACATTTGCACGTTACGGTTTCATGTTCGACACGAAAACCGTCAACCGACATATCAAACCGAAAAACTTTACAGTGAATAACAATGTTGCATGCTAAAAGTTGACATACGTAAAAACATACACTTAAATATTTTTTGTATTTTTTTTTTTAATTGTTGATTTTGCATTATTATTCACTCATCCTCTGAGATGGAGCTATGAATTGACCTCGTATCTCCGTACATTTTGACAATTTATGTTAGTTCAGGTTAGTTGACATTAGTTTATATTACTTTAAAATTAAAAAGAAATTCTGGGAGCTGAATCGAAGGACGGTTTTGTCAGATTAGGAAAATTCAATAAATTTGAATGCATGTACGCTTCCTTTACTCTTAAAGGCCGAGGTTAAACGAATGCATTGCTTCCGAGTTAGTCCGAGGAGCGAGAAAGTTAATAAACTTTACCACATATCTACAGTTACTTATAATTAAATGTTTTTATAAACAACTGAAGTTATAAAACTGGAATCCGATTATCACTTGTGACACCTCACTTTGTGAGACATGCTAGGGAGGTTGTGCTGCTGATTAGAAAGTGGCACCGAATTGCATGTTTCTAGTCTGTGAATCCTTTCCGCTTAGAGCGAGGTAGGATAAATGTAAAAAGTACAGTACATGTAGAAGAATCAATTGAGGTGAGGATAGAGACAGAAATCTGCGAACACGAAACGTAACTTTTACTTAATATAATTTTATTCCCCAAATTCAAGAGAACTTGTAAGAATCGGACCTTACGATGCCGTGGTGGGGCGGGTTTCGTCGAGGTTTTTCCCTCCAGCATTCACAAACACTGAAAACCGACACTTCTTCGCTTCGCTTCCGAATCCTCGGGGAAACTGTTTTGCGAAGCAAACAATACCTCGAGTTGCCTTTGCTGTGTTGTGGTCCAAGAGAGAACTGGAGATAAGAGGATGCGGCGGTGGTCGGTTAGAGAAAGAGCTGGCATTGGTGTAACAATTGGAATGAGCTGTATTTCGCGCGCTGACTTGTTTATTGTAGAAGTGTAGTGGATGGAGGGGAGGGGACGGAACAGAGTTGTAATTCTAGAGAAGCGACGCTGTCGTCGAATAGGGACCTCGACCCGCCCGCGGGCTGGGTGCTCTGGCTTTGGAACCTTGTAGCAATATAAAGGGCGCGCATAAATTACACCAACAGATCAGGATACCAGGTGGCGGGGAGAGCGCAACAGTGGCGTAAGTACGCCGTGAATGCCAGACGAAACCTTGTACAGTGTGGGCTGAGTTGGACACTAATAATGCCCTTCAACGTGAACATTTCGCAAACGTAGTCTACTTATTACTGTACCAGTATCGATTAATTAAAGACGTTTAACTACTTTGTTAATTACGATAAAAATAACCTTAGGCGAAATGTATGAGAAAATTATTTGCTTTAACTCTATCTTAGCCACACAACTATGATATAAACCACGCAAATAAAGATAATTTCAGTAATGCTAAAATGTTTTAATACGAGAACTAGGCACTATAACAAGGTAATCATATACTTTGAGATGAATACTTTTTAACACCTTTGTACAATTTTATAACTAAATATGAGTGTGTATATATACACACACAGGATGTTTAGTAATTATATATATATATATATATATATATATATATATATATATATATATATATATATATATATATATATATATATATATATATACTAGCTGTCCCTTTGCGGCTTCGCCCGCGTACTATAGAAAAGAGTAACTAAATTTTAATAACGTATTAATTGATATTCTATGTATATCTTTATAACAACAAATACAAACAGCTTTATCCAGTCCACTACGCTGAGGGTACTTTAATTGCAGAACATCTTTGTTTTTAATTCATCTTTATTTCTCTACAAAATAGCTACCCGGCCGCGGCTTTGCCCGCGTGAAATTATGTAATACAAACAGTTACTCTGGATAAAATATGTGATGAAGGCATTTAACAGCTAGCGTACTCAATAACAGTGAACTATAAATTGTCTTAGCTCAGTGAAAAGAGCGCACGCAATATACTCGTATGATGTCATGTCATGTCCCATCGCAAAGACTTGCACAGGATACGAACCCGTAACCCCACCCCTCCCACACCACAAACTTTGTACAATACCAGTGTGAATACTTAAAGGCAGGTCGTAATAATACTTTCGTATGTACGGGCTACAGTCCAAAGAGGTTTTATTTCTGGTGGGTTGGCAAAAAAACCCGCAACTCCACAGACTTAACTACAAATTATTCAAGAGAGGCCATGAGAATTATTTCGCGTGTACAGGCTATAGTCCAAAGAGGTTTAACTATAAGCAAGAAATAAAAAGGAAACAAATTTTGAACTATTTCAGGTGTTACGAAAGATTATTCTTAAACACGTTTTATTTTTTATAGACTTTCAAGGACGAATTTCAAAAAATCGTTAAATGCCTTTTTAGGTATTTACTTATGTTTCATTATAAGACAAAAGCCACATCGATATCTCTAACGTTTTAAGTGATACGACTGATTAATCAAAAAACTGTTTTATTTTTTTACCGGCTTTCAAAAACGAATTTTGAAAAATCCTGAAATTACTTTTAGGTATTTGCGTAAGCTTCATTTTAAAGAAAAAATCACTTCGATATCTCAGGTGGTTTAAGAGGAAGAGAGGATTTACTGTAAACGAATTAAACGGCTTTTCACCTCCTTAATATAAAAATTTCGAAAAATCCTGAAATTTGTTTCTAGACATTTGTATTTGCGACCTAACGAAGTGAATAAGACGATTATAGCCCGTCGGGTTCGAGAAATATCAAAGATTTGCAAAAAATACATTTCACCCCGTTTCACCACCTTAATAGCCGAATTTCAAAATTTCCTTTCTTAGTGTGCGCCTACGCCACAAGGGGAAACTTCCCTTACAATTTCACGTTTCTAGGTCCAGTGGTTTGGGCTGGGCGTTGTTGATGAATGAATGAATGAGTCAGTCAGTCAGTGAGTTGGGCACTTCCTTATATATATATATATATATATATATATATATATATATATATATATATATATATATATATATATATATACATATATATACACATACACAAGATGTCATAATTCATGGATACGGACTGCACCACGTGAGTACTCTTTGGCAAATAGTCGTCAGACCCTTAGTTTACGAGCAAAATGACATGGCAGTGTGGACAACCTACCCTTCATTCCCGCTCATAGGCATTTTGTATCTAAACTGTTTCAAGATATTTTACGCTGTTAGAAAAACATTTGTACTGTGTAGATTGAAGGGGGAAGAACAGTGAATAGTCTTGGATTTTCGAGTAGATAACCTACACCTGGCATTTATGCGAGTGGACAGTGATCGTAGTGTAAGCAACTGCATATAGTTAATGACAAATATGCAGCGAATTATTTTGGGTCAACTATATTTTTGAAACAACCACGGCATGATACCTTTCGATGGAATCTGATCCTACTGTGTATTCTGTACGACAGTGAGACTTACGCGATGGCTAATGAAAAGAGTCGAATTGATGCTTTTGAGGTTTGGTGTTGGCGAGGATGGTAGGTATTTCCCAGACCAAATACGAGCAAATTCCCCCATTGTAGACGAACTGAGCATCACAAAACATATATCTTACCCATGTCAATCAAAGCTGCCTTTGAAAAGACAAATTTTAAATGTAAAGTCGAAAGTATTGGACCAGCAAGTTGAGCAAAGAAGATTACCGGACAACCGCTTCACATGATATTTAAGAGAGCTGAAGACAGCGCTGGATGGAGATATATGGTCAGGGATGCAGTTACCTAATGAATGCGTAAAGAGCATAGGACGATCAGTAACGAGTAAATCGACAAATGAAATCTGAAGGTTCATCACTACGCCAGCTAGTATATGATGAGCAGCACAGGCATATCCAGAAAAAGGGGTGGTGACATAGGGGACAAGGTTCCTCTCGAGACTGCTCCAAAACATATATAGCCACATAAATACCAAGTAAAATATTGAAAAGATTGACTCATCCTTTTCATAAAAGTCAGAACAACATAACCAACACAATGATTTATTGGAACAATATGGAAGTAGAATCTTGAATATGTACCTAATTACTTTTATATCACCGCAAAGATTTTTGCTTTTAAAACATTATTGTTACAAGTTTGAGAGCACAAACTTTATATGTGGGCAATTCCCATGAGTTCTTTGGGATAGAGGTCTTATAATTACAAATAAAAGAGTTAAATTAAGTACTGGATTTAATAGCTCACAAAGCTACGAAATACACAAAACAGTAATCAACTAGAACTCTCACAACACAATTAGTTATGCACACGATTACTCCTGTC
>PNEQ01101046.1:0-14121 GCA_003012365.1 Medauroidea extradentata | reverse complement strand
AAATCCCTTCTTAGTGCTCGCCTACGACCTGAAGGGAACCCCCACAAAAAATTTCACGATTCTAGGTCCAGTGGTTTGGGCTGCAGTTTGATATGTCAGTCAGTCAGTCAGTCAGTCAATCAGTCACCTTTCATTTATATATATATATATATATATATATATATATATATATATATATATATATATATATATATATATAGTGAACTTATTTTGCTTGTCCGCTCAACGCGTTTTCTTTGTCAGTGGTCATAAACACTACGTTCTAATCTAGAATTTAAGAGGACAAATAAATCTGAAATTTTCCCCTCAATGTTATTTTTATTGAAAGGATTATATGGAAAACTGAATTTTACAATCATAAAAACACATCAACAAACCCAATTCAATTTTAATAAGAGAAATCTGAGAACGAAAGTTATATAGTATTAATGGCGGAGATACATAAACGATCACTCTTATGTGTAGGTATATTAAAAGTCGTGTTGTAAGAATAAAACCTAAAATATTTAAACGGCTACAGAGAACGTGAGAAAATCAACGTTGATATTTTGTTAATAATTGGTTATCGCAGATATATTTCCATGCAATTGACAATCAGAAATCATAGGTATAAAATTTAACAAATATAGAACTAATCCCAATTTGTTCCAGAAAATGTTCACTCCTGTCAGGAAATTTGCAAAGATTGTAAACAATATTTCAACACTTCCGCGTTAACTTTTTAAGTGCTGTGTAATAACTATCACCAGCTTGCTGTCAGACGCAGGTAGAACAAAGCGAACCCATTAAAGTACACCCATCCAAGCATAAAGTCAACATACAATATTTAATGGCCACTATTGCAAAGCGCTAACCTTCCACTTTGTGCATAGTTAACTAATCTGAGATAGCAGACACGCTGTGCTTAAACTCACAACACTCCTATTATCTCCCTCTCTCCCTCCTCTATTTCACACACCCACACACCCACACACCCACACACACCCACCCACCAACACACACACACACACACACACACACAGATATTTCATGCACCTTGTGGTCCATGCGGCAAATTCCTGCTACCAAATTTTAAGAATGATTTTTAAAATTCATTTTACCATCGAAACTAGGAGGCGGATTACACTCTTTCTATAATGGAATTAAATTTGAGTGATTTTGCTATATGTGAATATTTCTTCTGAATACGTATGAAGTTAACGAGTAATATTATATGGTATGAATTGTTTGACGAAGGACTCTAATGAATGTTTTATTTGTTATAAATTTGCCATCCCAGGTAATATTTTTAATATTTGTTTGAAATCAACATTTTAGTTGTTAAATACATCCTTCATAGACTTAAATCTATTTGATTTATTACTGATGAATTAATGCAACGCATAATAGTTTTGGATGGATATTCATGTGCTTTGGTATGCATTTGCTGTGAGCAGAAGAGGATTTGTTATGCTAAGTTAGAGAGTCTTTTAACAAGGCGTTTGGAAGCATTCATCCTTAGCATAGCTCCCTTAACATCAAGATATTGAAGCGGTCACGGCATGTCCTCTGCAATGATGCCTGGACCTATCTACCGTCATCATAATTATAGGACGCTCTAAAGGAAGAGAGCCTAGATAGAATTGTTCTAAATAGTTTTGCCCTTTTGAGAAGAGGAATATTTTAAATTAGGTATTAGATTTTTGGTGAACCTCAAGTCGACGAGGGATGTATGCTTACACAGCGCTTACGAGCACCAGACATCGTTTGTCTAATCACAACCTAATGATTTTGCTTTGATTAATTATTTTAGGTGCTAAATGTTGTATCCAGCAATATATTTTGACTGTGGCTGTATATTTAAACTAGTACAATTTGTTTAATTCTACTATGATTCATTTATCTTAAACTTGTGCGAATTCAGACAGTAATTTTGTGCTCGTGATGAAAACAGCAGCATTCTATAACCTAACGAAAACCAGAGATATAAGAATTTTCACCGAGTCAGTGCATTTACCGATTGAGCTAAATAGTATAGCTAGCCGAGTATTGAAACTATGCATGGATTAAGGAATCATTCTATGCATTACATTGGGGAAGTAATTTTTGTGGTTATTTTATACTGTAGGGAAAAGCACCTGAACCTAACAATTTTACTAACTTCCGATGTACTGTTTTTCTTTTAATGCAATACATTCATCATTAACACTCTTTACAGATGCACATGAAAACCTGTAAAGCTTACATCACAAACGATCGCAGTAAAGTAAACAAAACGTCTGAGGTGTAATGTCTCGTTGACAGCGAGGTCATTCAAAGCAGGACCAGTCTGTCAGATGGACAGGAAAAAGATAATGAATCGGCCATAACCTGAAGTAAGGAGACGTCGTTGGATTTCCCTGGAGTGATGTCAGAAAAAAACCTATAAGAAGGGAAAATGTTTGTTAAAAAGAGTCTCCTTTTAGCAGGGCTTAACTTTTATTTTTGCCAAAATCAGTGTCGGCAATATAGTATGTGTTGCAGTAAATACTTTTTTTTTTTTTTAATGTAACCATTCCACACGAACCCATCGTGCCAATGTACTAAAAGGAAAAAAAATTCGGACAAGGATGTAACGTAATTGTTAAGGCCCCGTGCTAATTAAAAGCACTGTTTCCAAGTCCTCCGACGTGGCCACAGACGGCCTTTTAGACTGCCATACTTCAAGACGTATAGCCGGATGTATCCAAAACTAGGATAGAACTGTGCACTGAACTATGCTACAAACTTTCCATCACTGCAACTGACTGGAGTTATGCAGAATGGAACCAATCCACAAAGAAACTTATTTTAAGATAATAATTCCAAGTAGATGAAAAAGATAAGAAGAATGCTCTAGTAAAAGAACAAGTATTTTGTCATAATATTTGAATAAACAGAAGAGGCCAGAAAAAACTGTTTCTGCAAGATTTATATGGACACAGTAGACTTTGACCTTGAATCTCTCAGCTGCAGTAATTTGTGGATTGGTTCCCTTCTGCATAACTCCATCAAATTATAAGTATAGATGATGGTTTATCGCGGGAAAACTTGACTGTTGCTGGGTTTCAACGTACGCTAAGTTTATGAAAAAGATTACTGGCTTTCGCTTGTACGTAGAGCAGTAGCCCTATTTGACTGAGCCAATAAGAATCCCGCTATTGAAGTACCTTATTCATTTTATTTGTCTACACACAGTTACGTAGTGTCAGACGTATATCACTCAATTATTCACGTCACAAGAAGCTACAGTATTTTCAAGGGGATGTTGGCGCCTAAAACGTTCACGGTATACAATTATCTTTTAGAGACCTGGAATATTCGCCTCTTCAGTTGGACACTAGCCAGAATTCCAACGATTGCAAGTTTGGATCACTTTCGCAATTGGCCTTTGACTTATTTGACACCTCCTGGAAGTCTCTGAGCCAATAATGGAAATGTAACTAATACACACCTACATCACTTTAACAGCAAGCAGCTAATGAGCACCTGTTTCAGTTCACATATATTCTTGCAGGCTAGTCTACAGGTCAGTGAAAACGCGAAGTTTTCCGGCCTCTAATTATAAGATCAGCGTTTGAAGTCCCATAGTAAACATTAATCGGCGGGGATATATTGTACGCTAGTTCGGCGGCGAGCTCGTTGTGGTATGCGACATTTTATACGCGCTTCAAGGTCGACCGTATAGCTCCGTCGCTTCTGAGTCTCTAAGGGCGCGGTCTACCGCAATTCTCATCACCATTTTTTCAAATGTTTTACTTGTACCAGATATTTTTTTTATTTTAGACACAAAATGTGACTAAATTTGGCTCTTATGAAATTTTTTTTATCTCTCATAGTTTTCGCGTAATGGCTTGTTAGTCATATTTTGCATGTTTCCGTTTTAACGACTACACTAAAACAAACTGATATACCAAACTAAAAAAAAATCACAGTGGATAAAGGCATTGCAAGCTACAGTGTCATGCTCATAAAAATTAAGAATAAAAATTATTTGAATTTAAAAGAAAAATGCTAAAACTGAAAATAAACATTTCAAAAATTCAATATTTTTTTTAATACAAATAATTGTTATTCTTCATTTTTATAAGCATGACATTGTAGCCTGCAATGTCTTTACTCACTGTGATTTTTTTGAGTTTGGTATATCAGTTGGTTTTAGTGTAGTTAAAACGGAAACATGCAAAATATGACTTTAACAAGCCACTACGCGAAAACTATGAAAGATAATTTAGTCACATTTTGTGTCTAAAATAAGAAAAAAATATCTGGTACAAATAAAAAATAAAGAAATGGTGATGAAAATTGCGGTAGACCGCGCCCGTAACGCGCAGGTAGGCGGCGCAATTAACGTTGTAATTGATAAGACTGTAAGAACGTATCTAATTTTCCTAGGCTTAGTGTTAAACGTTAGTAAGCCACGCAAAATACTATACATGTGGGTTAGCCTGCACATTACAGCAACGTTTGGTAGCTTTACAGTGATTTCGAAAGTTTTTTTTACGCAACAAAACTTAAATATCGAATAATCCTTACACAGGTTTGTCACAGATGTATCATTATTTGTAGCTATTTTATTTGTAATTATAAACATATTACTCTTTCAGATTTTTGCACTCAAGGTATTACTAAATTTGTAATTAAAATAAGTAAAAATAAATAAAAATATTTTTTTTGGACACTAACGGTGCATCATTTTATTAAACCTACATAGAATTGTGCATCGTACTCTTAGTCATGTAATTTTTCAAAGCATTCCGTTAAACAGATTTTCTTGCACCAATGTGAAAGCAAAATGCCTAGCATGACCTGAACACCACACTTCCTCTTGCTACGCAACCAAAAGCAGTCTGCTCCTTTTATGCTGAAAACTGATACTTCAGGAAACTAAAGTAACGATAATTTACACGAAGAATAGACAAAACTTGTTGGAATATAAAACCGGAATTACGATGACTAAGTCCCACATTCACGTAAGCAAGAAAAATCTAGACAAAAAACATCTGAACGGGACGTATCAAGATGGCGTCACTTTATACTTACGTTCCATTTCGCGTAACGAAAAGCTTGTCAATGCCAAGTTTTTAAGTTATAGATATACGCGAAGGTAGGGCATGTGATCTTCTACGGTCTACCATTTTTCGAAAGCGTTAATATCTTCTGCTGTGTCATTATATCTTTGTCTGTACTCGACGAATGATTTCCCGACATTTTTCATTGTATGCTTACGGTTCACTGTAAAGGCCCGTTCACAATTGGCATGAAAAAAATAACATAACTTACATAGCTTAACATGCGAAATTGTCCGTACACAATCTCCACGAATTATATTGTTTCCTGACCAATCAGAAAATAATCAACAAGAAAAGAACTAATTTGTTATTGGACAAAAATTTTCGCGCCAACAGCACTTATGACGTTTCACATTCTTATTGGCTGGCATGAAAAACTTGGCGTAGAAAACTCAGAGACTACCCCATGCCAAGCAAGTTACGCCACGTAAGTCATGCCAAATATTCATTGTGAATGCCAGCATTCGTACCACAGATATTCACTTTCTTATGCTATGTTTTTTACTTGCGCCATGTCGATTGTGAACGGGGCTTAAGGATCGTAATATACCAACTTAATCGATCACGTCTTACGTACACTTGAACAATTGATAAAGTAGTTAAGTGATACGTGAAAGTGAAGTCATTGCAATCTCGGCTGAACTCATGTCCTGAGAGAGTTACTTTCTCCGGTCGGTCTGTATACATTCGCAACCTCGTTAGGCAGGTAATGCAAATGCAGTTAAAAATCTATAACATACGTTCTGTGATACCCAAAACCAACTTTTAAAAAAGCAAAAATCGGAGAAGACTTATTTGGCTTACATTATATAAATAATACGTTAAGGCCCATAACACCCAAAGAGCGTGGTGCTAACATGTATTGACAGCCTAGTTCCAAGCGGCGGCGGGCGTCCGCAGAACTGCAGATATTCCCAGAATCGAAGTAAAATTAACGTACATCGCCCACAGCACGGGAGGAGAACACGTTACCGCGAATATCCATTCAACTGAAACCCCTGACATTTATCATCGCCATCCGAGGTAGGATCCGTAGTGGATCCAAGTCTGTTTTCTTAATTTTTTATAAATGAAGATGGGAAAGTTTTCTTCTAAATGTTCGAGGTTCGCACATCGCTTCTAGGTCGTGTACCCCAACCATTACTATCTTTGATTGTTCCTATAACAATATGTTCTGTAGATCAGTTCTATAGTAGAAAAGAACATCTTTATTTTACGGAACGTATTGTTACTTGTACAGAACAGATTGTCGTAGAACATTCCAGATAGTGACGGCAACTTAAATGGACTGTTGTCGCTATTTCAACAGACGTGGTGCCTACAACTATACTTTTCTTTCTACGAAAATACTTATTTGCTCACAGTTTTCTGGGTATTGAGAAAACAGCCTTTAAGAAATTATACCATCCGCGACACAGCTTGAATCCCCGGTGTGTATGCATTTTTGCCACAAACGACATGCACGCTACAGTAACACGTTAGCAATCATGTCCTAACTTATGACGTTACTACGGCTAGAATGTGCGTCGACATGCTATCGGCCGCGTATATTTACGGACGAAAAACGCATTCACGCTAGGGACTCGAAGCTGGTGAGGCGAGAAGATTTATCTGGACTTTTAAACAACGAGAACCTATGAGGGCGAAGTGAGGCGAGAGGACAACACAATAGCCACGCCCCAGCCGGGATGCGAACCCAGGACCTTTCGCACTGTATACCGGCGCCCAACCAACAACGTCGGAGCTGGTGCGCGGACGGTAGCAATATGGACCACACCGAGAAGAACAAAAAATCAGTGGGGGCGTATACGTACGGTCAGCAGATATTGAACCACATGTAATTAAATTTAACATGTGATTCCCTAGTCTCTCAGGTAGGTAACGCCCTTGAGGGTTTTGTTGCATGCACACAGGGAAAAGTTAAATCACAAATTGTATCACTGCGGTAACATGCTTAACATTACCTAACCTTGTAACAAATTTGATATAGGTGATTCGGGATAAAGTGAGCACTCAAAAAACCCTGATTATTTTCTATTTTCTGCCAGTTTATATCTTCCCGCCACATGTAAACTTAAACATTACCACGTGCTTTAATTTACATAGTCTTGTACAATGTTTACATCTACATTACACTGGCCGAAAAATGTTATCAACAATATCTACTTATTAAATACACAGGTATTGAATAAAATGTATAACCAATAGTAATCTTAGTTATAAATATCTGCGGGTTAACGTCTTTTAATACTGGCTTCTGTGCATCCACTCTAATTTATACGACCCGCACTATTGCCGTTACGAATTTCGTAAATCGAATTTGCAACTCAAAATCGCCACAAAAAAAAACACGTCATAATGAAAAACACAATTTAAGAATTCAAATTCCGTTCAGTTGTACTGCCATGAATGACTACGCACTCAACAAGAACCACGTATTTTCTTACTGCGTAAAACAAAAGAAAATTGGTGTTTATAAATCAAGATACTCGTGTTGGTAATCGTAACACATAACTTACAGATTACCAATGATAAAACAGTCAGTAATAATACTTTGAAATGTGTTTTACCAGAAACCTATATTTATTGCACAATGAACAAACACAAACACAACGCTTCCAAGCTAAGCGGCGTAAACCTAACTCTGATGCCACCTGTCGGTGGAATTTTGAACTACGTCAGCAGCGCGGAGTGCAAGACGCAATTCGCTAACGACTGTTGAAGTTGAACGGCCCGGATGCATCACTTTCTGCTGGCGCTAATTAAATAAAATTATACAGTCAGCAGGCATGTCAATAATATCATATATATATATTTTAAAGTATATTAAATACGGAGAGGTTGATTCACTTTGATGTTCTTAAAGTAATGTTGTATTTGAATATAAAATACACGGAACTACATGCGATAATTCTCTGCCAACTATACACGCAATAATGTAACTGTTGCCAATGTTGAATTATATGCAGCAACGGCTTGTGATATATTCCAAAAGTGCTCACTTTATCCTGAATGACATATACCTGCACTTGCATTTATGAGGCATTTGTTCAGATTTTAGAAGTTCTCGCACACTTTCAGAAAGCCCGTTACGGAAACGTGTTTCAAGTCGCACCGCAATCAATTTAAAACAGTAAGAAAATGGAAACCTTTACCAGACAACTTGAGTTTATTGATGTTTCAATAAGTAGTTTGCCTACAATGAAACGTTGTTTTGTAGTGAAATTTTCCATTTCTGTGATGAAACTGATATGTATATGTATTTTACAGGCTCCGGATAAAAATTTCTGAAATTCGAATTCATATACCTCAAGACATTGCTAGTATCCATCTACTTAATTATAATAAGAAACGAATACGTAAATTTTATTTCTTCCCTATTGTAATTGGAATAAGAAATGTCCTAAGAAGCTTAATACCAACAAATTAATCTGTACAAATTTAACTAACACATCAAGCAGCTTTCAACGTGTTAATAAGTAGGCTACATAGTACATCCAAACTCCTTAAGAGGCTTATGCACCTGACGCATGAATGGTTTTGTAGCGTACCGCGCCTTTTCTATTCCATGCGAAACTCCTTAGATTATTCACAAAATGTTTATCTACGAAAAGAACATACAGTTCAAACTATGCTTCTATCGTTTTAAAAATGCAACATGCTTATTAGAAACATGTTTTAGGGCCTCTCAAAATGGCTAAAAACTGTTTTTTTAGACTGCCGTAACTGGAAAAATACCAGCCGGGTTCGTATAACTCAATGTTAGAAGCATGCGTTGGTCTTTACTACAAACATTCTTCAAATTATATTCTAGGGTCGCCGCTTTAAGCCCCGCAGGAAAATAGTAGTTGGAAAACACTGCACGCCAGTTTGGCGAGCCGCTAATATAGGCGATGCTGTTACCGTTGAGTGTGGAAACATGAACCTTATCGCTTCACTGTCTCCGCGCATTAAACGCGGAAAATTACATCCTGTGTATAGCCCTCTTAATCGCTCATCGCATTCTGTCCACTTCACTCGTGTCCACACACTGGCAACGCGATGCACCAGCACCAATAGTTTGGAGACGCACAAGAGAGTGACAATGAGACGCGACACGTAGTACACGCGGTTGTACATTAATGTAAGATGGGGGAGGTAGGGTGGATCTGGTTTTGTAAAACCACTCTCCCACCTAGAGTTTGCAGCGGATAGTACCGGCATTGACAAGGCAGTGAGTAGGAGGCGTCTGGGTTCTTTTCAGATCTGCCTTCCTTCCAGTCACAGCATCTCCCAGCACGCGCCACAGAACAGGAGCAGCCCAAAGGAACGTCATTGGACGGAGAGGCGAGCGAAGAATAGGAAGGGGCGGGGGTTGAAGGAAAAAAAAAACAAATTGAAAAGACGTAGGAGAGAAGTTGTTTACCAAGCCTCTTCTTTCTTCCATTCTGTTTACACAAGGCCACGTAGCTTTCCATACCTTTCTTTTCAGCAACCTTCTTTACAACTCGCGCTCACACTTTCGCGCAAACTGCCTCGGCGAAAATACATTTCGCCCAATTACGGCGCCAACCCCGCCAGTCATTATAACAGGTGGGGGAAGCATCTCGGCTTTCGTTCGCCGTAAAAGAAATCCCCACACCACCCCCCATTTTTTTTTCCTTATTGGCCAATGTTATTTTCACGGAGGAAGAGTGGAATCACATTTTCCGCGAAGAAACAGACAGTTGTCGGTGACAAGATTTTATTTCCCTTCTGAGCTGAAAAGAAAACTGGAAGGAACTTAAATAAAGCGCGTTTCGTATAACGCATACAGCTTCCGACGATTCTTTTCCAAGAAAAGAAGTATAAGGACACTATTGTGATTTCGCTTACAATTTGTATTCCGGAAAACCAACCTGCAAATAAGGTCGTAACGTTGAATCGAGATAGACGTCAGATATTTCGCAAATTTACTACACTGCAGGGGTCAAACACTTCTAGAACTTGGGAGTTCGGAATTTCAATGTTATGTCGAAGAACCTCTTTAATTATCCTACATTTAAAACAGCAGAAAAATTTTGTAATGGGGAGAAACCCCGCAATTTGTATTCGATATGTCCTAACCGAAAATTGTGGATTTAATAAAACATCACAATTAAACTTAAAAGCATTCATTTGAAACATAAAAAGTATGGCTTTCGGTATTTTTATAATGCGTGTCCGGGTCTTAAGTAATATGGTTTAAATTACGTTCCTCGTGAGGTCCAGAATTTGGCACTTTGAAAGGCATTTTTTTACCTCGAGCATATTGTGCATAGAGTAATGAGTGCCAAGCTTTCAACTTACCAGAATTTGTTTATCTTTAAAGTCTCCGCACTCATATAGTTCGTATCTTGTTATGCATGACTTCGTCAAATGATATGTATATATCATATCCATGTCCGGCCGTGTCATGTCGGTTTAAATATAATAGCTGTGTGACAATCAGACAACATTTGCCGTACGTAAATATATTTTAAGTTGCAAACAGTCTATGACAAACATTTCATTTTACTGAACGGTTTAATCTACAACTACACGTTAACTATCGCAATAGAATTTGGAGATGGGAGCAGTAATGAAGAACGAGCAGTAGTAAAGACACTGACACGAACACTGCTATGTTCTTGATTTCAAATGCAACCCATTGTGTATTTTCACCATTAAAAATTATTATTAACCTATTAGAAGTGTACAAGCATTACTTTGGAGAATTTGTAAAACCACACAGCTGAAGTAAATTTATTTTTACATTTCATAGACCAACTCTATGTCACGAAAAAAACTAAGGTTTCAATCAAATTAACTTCGCACTTTCAAAAATGTTTTAGTTGTAATACTGGTTTTAATGTTTTGTCAGTGTTTACAATAAATTTTACTGATTTATGTGTAGTGATGTTTATTAAATATGTATTTTCTTGAAGCGGTCGTAAATTTTGAGTATTAAATTCTTGCAGACAGGTTTCTGCAATGAAAGAAAATATTGTTGTAGGTATCATACTTCTGTCAAAATAGGCACAACAGTATAGTTTGATTGTCGTTACTATCTGGATTTTTCCTACAACAATCTGTTCTGTGAAAGTAACAATATATTACGTAAAAGAAAGATTCCCTTTACTTCTTCAAAAGCAACAACTCGTTTAAAAAAACTCTTTTGTTGCGCCTATTTTAACAGACATTGTACCGACAACGATAGTTTTCTTTCAGTGCTAGTGTCGTTTTAACGCAGTAAACAGAACGCGGGAGCCGAGCTTTGCAACAGGTTTCCGTCAAATGTTGAGTAAGTTAAGTTTATATTTCACATCGAAAATCTTGTAGTTTGTACTTTTGATGTAGGGTTCCTATTTTTTTCGTAAACATTTCATTACTTGTATTACATGTTGATTAGGTAAATAATTTTATTTAATTAAAAAATTACCACACTTCTTCCTGCTAAATTGTTGAGTTCTTTAATTTTCTATAAAGTTTTGGGAATAAGCGTGTTAGTGTTAGTAAATCTATTCTTACATCGCATTCGAGAGTATCCGGGTTCGATTTCCGGCTACAGTCATCCTGATTTCGGTTTTCAATAGTTTCCCGAAATCGCTATACTCGGATAATAACTTAATTGAAGCAATGGCCATTCATCTCCTATATTAAAGTTTTTTTGTAACCGTCGCTAATCACCTAGCTGTAGACAAGACATAAGTATAATAATATTAAAAATTAATAAACTCCTACACTATAACCTCTAGAACAAAGAAATCGTAATACAAGACTAAGTGAAATAATTTCAATGGAAATACTCTCGATAGAACTTTATGTTTAATTCCTTAGTAAATAGTTAACCCCCTGAGATTAGTACTCCCGCTCCCAACACATTCAAATATTTAGATTTAGTTTCGCGACAGTATTTTTACAGGTTGTTCGCGATAAAGTGAGCAATTTGAAGACCATCTTGTCTAGAAAAATAAATAAAAGTATATGTTTGTGACTTCATGCGTTAACTTTTGGGTACATGCCATTCACCCGAAAACAGTTTTCCCGAAAGCATCAGGAAAACGACTTTCGGGAGAATGAATTTCGGGAATATGAATTTTATGGAAAACTACTTTAGGTAAAACGACTATTTAGGAAAACAAATTTCGGTAAAACGACTTTCTGTGAAGTTGAAGGTGACGCTGAAAAATTCGGTAGAACGACTTTTGGTGAAACGACTTTCGGCAAAACGAATGCACAATTATATTTTCCCTTGGTCTGGAGAGGGTGGCGTGGGAGGTGGTACTGGAGTGGTAGGCTCGGGGTTGGTCTTCCTTCCGTCGGGAGGGTCCGCCTGGACTGGGTTGGTCGACTCGTCTTGGCTGTGTCCGGGCTGGGCTGATGCTGCGCCTGGAGGTGGCAGCGCTGAGTGGCTGCTGGGCTGGAGTGGGCCCGTGAGGCCTGGAACCTGGGCGTTCTTCCCACCGATGGTGACCCGTGATGGAGCCTCGGAGTACAGGAGAGAGGTTGTGGTTCGGTGATGAGGGTCGAGGGCTGGAGATGGCACCTCGGAATCCCTGTGGGAGGTCCTCACTGGTGGATGGCATCTGCTTGATCCTCGGGAAGGCTGGACTTCCTCTGGTTGGCGGGAGCCTGCCGGTGGCAGGAAGTCAGGTGAAGAAGCTGGAGAACCACTGGGTCGTCGGGAACGTTCTTCTGTCGTCGGGTTGTCCCTGAGGTGTAGGCCTTGGCTTAACCTGTAGGGCGGCGGGCGCTCTGAGAGGAAGGTGACATCATTCCATGGGTCGCACTCTGTATCTTCGAAGGAGTTTTCTGAGGCTGGTTTCTCACGTATGTGTCGTCTTGGTGCGGCCTTGATTGCCTTCCGGTGTACTTTCTTAATGTGCCCCTGCTGATCCTGGGCCCAGTATACTTGACCCTGTTTCTGGGCAATTGTGTAGGGTCCTTCCCATTTCGGGGCTAGTCCGGCATGGAATAAATGGCGTCGGTTTGATAGTGGATGTGTTTTCAGTAGGACTTCTTGGCCCTCTTTCAGATTCTAGTGTGGGTTGTACGGTCTCGAGGGGTACTTCTTCTTGATGTACTCTTTCTGGTGTTGCCGCGCTTCTTGTGTGCGATGGACAGCTTTGTCTCGGATCTCTTGGGGTGTAAGGTGGGATGATAGAGGCTTTTCCTATTTCCTTTCCCCTGGCCTCCTGAACGTACGTCCTAGCAGTAGATCGCTCGGGGATGACTGTAAGGCGGCATTCTGGCGACCTCTTAGGCTAAAAAGAATCTGAGGCAACGCTTTGTCCCAGTGTCGATGATTGCCTTGGGTGTGGTTTCTCATGCCTTTCTTAAGCTCTTGGTTGCATTTCTCGGTGGGGTTGACCTGTGGATGATAGGTGGGGGTTGTCCACACCTCGGTCTCCGAACGTTGACAGGCTTTGCTCCACTGTTGGCCAACGAACTGTACTCCGTTGTTCTTAGGATACTTTTGGGGAATCCCCATCGAGGAAATATCTCGTCTTGGAGTTTGGCTATGATGGTTTTGGCTTCAGCATTCCGAAGAGGGAAGGCTACGATCAGTCTAATCAGTCCAGTTTACTAAGTCCAGTCAGTTCAGTCCACTCAGTGCAGTCAGTCCAATCAGTCCAGTTCACTAAGTCCAATCAGTCAGTCCAATCATTCCAATTAATAATAATATAAATTTTTTTTATTTACATACATCGATACTTTTTATATATTGGAAGATATCACACTCACATAAGCAAAGCTTGTGTGTGAGTGCTACTAGACGAATTATTTTCTATAGCTGCGGTTAATTATGTAATAAAACTTGCCATCTGGTATAAATTAATTTGAGAAACAAAAATTGAATGCTGCATGAAATACAAAAAAAAATATTTTTTGATGGATACAGATTGTATTTAACAATTTGAAATAAAAAGAATGTGAAAATAATTAACTAAAGTAAAACTACTACTTAAAGATTAAAGACAACTCATCATCAGTTAAGTTATTTAACCATCGATCAATATATATTTTCTTATTTATATTATTATTTTTTATATTTTCAGGAAGAATTGCTACA